>OX336396.1:81566125-81729419 GCA_946902985.2 Meconema thalassinum | reverse complement strand
TCACTGTTTCCGTCATATCTCCAATGTTTCATCATCATAATCGATTTTGGCCAACTAAGGACCACCTAAATAACTCTTCGTGTTTTTCAGTTTTCTTTGGCACCAGTATTCTTTCATTCTCTTGCTCACAGCTTCTTTCTTTTGAGCTGTCCAATGCTGTTTCTTCTTGGTCGCTGTTTCTGGCTCTAGGAACAGAAAGTGGTTCTCATGTGGATGTCTTGATCAGTGATGTTCATTTCTTGTAGATCTTCTTAGTGTTAGCAAACCATTTCCCATACGAATTGCCTTTTCTATTTGGGCTTGTTGAAGTGGTTAACATTTTTCTTAGTGAGTCTGTCGTCAATATTCTTGAAACATGTCCAAAGAATTTAACCCTTCGTTTACGTATGGTATCTGAGATTCTGCTGTATGTTTTATATACTTCGTTGTACTACGTAATCGGTGTGTGTCAGCACATTTTCTTGGTCCGAGAATTTTCCTTGAAATTTTTCGTCCCTTTTTTTCTTCTTCAATTTTTTCAATGTCCTTTTTAGTTATTTCCAATCTTTATTGGAATTTTTGGACTTTTGTTTTCTTTTAAAGTGGGTGTTCAACATTTAGCTAAAAATCAGTTGCACGAGTTTTCACATTATTAATTGATTAAGCGTTATTATTTCATTGTTATTCCGAATAAATTCAATAAATATTTTTATCGTTTAATTAAAGCCAAATAGGTTTGAGTGAGTTTCATTTTGTAGCTGAGGGTAACACCCACTTTTTAAATACCTAAAAAAGTACAAACATTCCCATAAACATGGGAAATACTGTATCAGGGTAACGCTGAAGGTCAGCTCAAAGCAAGACCCAAATTTGGAAAAATAGACAAGAATAGTTGCTGTACAATTTGAATTTTGGAAAATTGAATCTTTGCTTCTAATAACAAGATGTTGTGTGTTTCCTTGGAAATGTATATAATTGGTGTACAAGATTTATGACAGGTTACTGTTATAATATTGAAACCGTTATTGGTTTGGCTCTTTAAACTGTATGTTGTCCATTAAAGTATGCTGTAAAAGTCACCGTCATTCACGAAGTGGAGAAGTGTCTGAAAAAGACATGTGAAATCGCTATGGAGTATGGCAGGCATGCAGGGGCGTATATACAATTTTATTCAGGGGGGTGGGGGGTGGGGCTGGCTTTCCTGGAAAATTGTGAGTATTCTCATGGTATTGTCACCGCAAAATACCCAGAAATATCAACCAATATCTTAGAACATATAACTTTGTGTAATTATTTTAGTTAAGAGTTAATGAATTGTAAAATTCTAAGTTCAGCCTACAATCAGTGGCAACACAAACAAAAGTTGTATAATACAACTCACAAATAAAATTTTATACGTAATGAATTTTCTATTATGGCCTATATACAGTATGAATGGCAAATATCTGAAAAATGAAAATCCACAGCCTGCTTCCAGTCTCCGACCGGGTCAGGAATGGAATGAATGAAGCCCCCATCTAGCGGCGAGGATATGGACTGTGCCGGCTGCCGAGGCCTGACGCACTCCTCTGGGGCAATGATTAAATGAATGACAGATGAAATGAAATGATAGTGGAGAGTGTTGCTGGAATGAAATTTTGACAGGGAAAACCGGAGTACCCGTAGAAAAACCTGTCTGCCTCCGTTTTGTCCAGCACAGATCTCACATGGAGTGACCGGGATTTGAACCACGGACCCAGCGGTGAGAGGCCGGCGTGCTGCCGCCTAAGCCACGGAGGCTTGAATGGCAAATATCTATTTTTTGTCAATTTATTAAGCAGAGAGGTATACAGTTTTTGTTTACAAATTGATAATTTATTTCTCAAAAGTGCCGTACAGTTTGGCCTCGCAAGTCTGAGTGTACCCCGTTCCAACCCTTGGACCAGAATTAACATTTCTTGGCAGAGCCAGGAATCGAATTCGGACCTCCAGGGCGGTGCCCAAGAATGCTAGCCGCTAAACCACGAGGTAGTCTAAGTTCAATCTTAATATTGTTTATAACTTAGGCAATAAGTGAAGGTTAGGGTGCAACTAAATTTACAATTATTTTATGCTTTTACCAAAGCAACGCATTCTTAATTTTTATTGGCTTTTTTCGGGAGGGGCTGGAGTCCCCACAGCTCCCCCTCCCCCTTATACACAACCCTGAGGCATAGCTCCAAGCACCTTGTCCACATACAAAATTCTAAGCACCGCAACAAGTGTAAATAGAAAAGGTTGCTAAAGAGTGAGAGAACCGGACGATCCTAAAGTTGACGAGTGCGTGTTCAAGTGGTTTAAGCAAGCAAGGAACAAAAACATTCCTTTTACCGGCCATATTATTCGAGCAAAACCAGAATGACCTGTGACAGGCCAGTCTTGTTAGCTAGTGCTGCTTCACAGAGGTGGAACGATACAGCCCGCATTGCCAGTCAACAATACACTCATTCAATATATTTACAGTTACACTCTCAATTCCCAGCATTTCTAGATCACCAGTACAACACTCAAATTCCTCCGTTCATTGCTTCACACACCCCATTACTCAAATTGACTAATTTCATACATACATTTCACACTAACCTGAGCCAATTTATATTACTATTTAAATTGCTGACCAACGCCAAACCTAGTGCAGGTGTTTCTCCTTAGGTATAGCCTAATACCAACTCCTACTATATCAAATAACCCACTAGAGGTTGATATTTGATATGTCAATTAAATTACGTTGTTGCTGCTAAAGCTTTTAGGGAAATTTTATCTCACACACAGTTAAGTAACATAGAGCGTGGTCACCGTGCGATTGGTGAACATGTCAAATATCATCCAAACATTGATTTACATTTACTATTAATATGACCGGTCATGGCAGATATCGCTGTTTCAAACGGTCTACTGTAATTTACCTTTTCCTCTTTTAAAAAAATGTGCCAGTCCAAAATAAATAGAATTAAAAAGTCGTCGGTATGAAAGTACAAACTAAATAGTTTTGGTAGACTTTTCATGAGCATCGCCCTGTCTCTGTGGAGCGTTTTAGTTCCTCGATAAGGAGGTCTGAGTTAGATTCCCATGCCCTCCTTAGGAGGGGAAGTAAAGCCGGCGGTACCAATTCATAGATTTATGGCATGTAAAAGATCCTTCCACTAACTACACTTATGTGAAGCTAAATTATAGGTTAGATTCGACTAACGCTCTTAGGTTCAAATGTTCATCGCCGGGAGCCGACTGCGGTGGCATCTAGTAACCAAGTTCCGAACGAGTTGTCGTTGACGGTGGCTATTAGTAGCTAAAGTAGGAACTACTTGAAAATTAAATGTCTGCAGTCCTTACTTGAATTAATTGGATGTTTCTGGAAAATGTTTCTGAAACTCTACCTCCTGGCTATGACAAGGAATGGACGACTTGGATGTCCCTGAATAGACTGCGCTCAGGAGTAGGCACATCAAGGGTTAATATGGCAAGATGGGGTTACATTGACCAGGATGATATTCAATGTGATTGTGGAGAAGACCAACTGTTCAGCATATGCCTGAGTGTCGACTGTGCCCAGCATCCTGCACGGAAGAAGATCTTCGTCGGGGAGCACAGAGTGCACTGGAAGTGGCAAAGTTTTGGGCCAAGATAATATAATAACTGGGTTTTATGTTTAAAATGTATGCTTCTGATACGAGAATAATAATAACTTGAATTAAAAACAGATAACACATACTAATATAGCCATCACAATTAACACCGGTTATCAGACAGATTCTACGCGCACCCAAAGTACACGGGGCTACATGACCGTGTTGTCGCAGCCCCTAAACTGAGGAACCAATCAACCAACCATTCATCTTGACAATAGAAGTACCTCTATGAATTTTCTCAGGAATTCTACAATCATGCCTCCTTCCAACAGCTCATCGCAATTGCACCAGTTCACACATAAACAGTCCCAATCTAGATTTCTGGACTCGTTACAACACTACTACTACAGATACCACAATAACTCAGGTTTTCACACAAATTCTACACAAGCCCAAATACACGGGGCTAGATGACCACGACGTCCAAGCCCCTTAAATGAAACAACAAAGTAATTAATTGTGCTTCTGAGAATTAAATAACGATGTTGTGATACCAGCGCTGTGTTGCGCTGGGACAGCCCACTTAATACTAATCATATCTAATTACTGCAGTTACCAGTGGAACAAGTCAAGTGATAATTAAGAAGCATGGGCTAGATTTATGAAGACAGCTCGGGTATCGGCGCCGCCACGTGGCAGCGCTACTCTACTATCTTCACTGCCAAGGTTACAAGTCAAACAGAACTAGTAGGTCAATAAAAGCCAGTGACGTAGAGAACAGGGTGCTATACCAAACGTCAGGTCAAGTGCTGAGGAAAATATCCCTCCGCGCATCTCCTCTCTCTGTTCCTTGTTGTGTTTCTGGCGTTGACACTCTAGGTCAGGGGTTCTCAACCTATGGTACGCGAAACATTTCAGGGGGTACGCAGCAGGCCATCCTTCTACTCGATCCACATGCGCAGTGAGCTTCGTGCCATGACTACTGTGTAAGTTATTTACGGCGCGTGTATTTGAACTCAACAAAGAATTGCATCTTTTCTTTACCGAGCACAATTCTAATTTATCATCAGTACTCAATGACTTTGGTTGGCTTCTAAAATTGGCCTATTTAAGTTTTATTTTTGAAAAACTGAACATTTGGAATAAGTGTATGCAAGGTAGTGTTTCTGATATGTTCTATGTTGAAATGAAAGCTAACGCAATGATTGCAAAAATCGCCCTTTGGGAAAAGGAACTGAAAAACAACAACTATATTTTGTTTTATTAAAATATCTTTCCTTTTAAAATTACTAAGGTTAAACCATACTAACTAAATACCTTTTACATTTTTAGCCTACTTTCGATTTTTGCAAAAAATGAAAGTAGACTTATGAGATCAACACAGGGCGAAAAAAGTGTGTCTGTCTGTGTGTGTGTGAGTCTGTGTGTGTGTGTATGTGTGTGTGTGTGTGAGTCTGTGTGTGTGTGTGTGTGTGTCTGTGTGTGTGTGAGTGTGTGTACTCTGAATGTCGGTCCCCCCCTATCAATTCGAACACGGTGAATGCGAATTGAACGAAATTTGGTACAAAGGTAGCACTAGCAAAGGACACCTCAGTGTCATGTTTTATATCGCCGCCATCTTTACTAAAACTGAATGGCGGCCACTCAAACGTTCAAAACGTAAAATCAAATAACGACTAACCAAATCATCCGATCTCTATCAAATTTGGTAACAACATACCTTCGTATAGGGTGCGTCTTGTGACCAAACTACAAGGTCGTCCGCCATACCATTTCAGGATGGCGGCCGTGCGAATTATGCAAACTTTATAATCCATAACATGGGACCCACCAGTTCCGATTATCGAGCCGAGAATCGTTTTAACTGTTCTAAAGGAAGAGGCACGTTCGAAATTAAAAGTTTATTTTGTAATACTATAGTGCAGACGTGATTTTAAAAAGCTGAGCCGATTCAGTAATAAGACAAGATGGCAGCGGATATCTTGTGCCAGACTTATATTTCACTAATTTGAGTATTGCATGCAATAAAGCGTACTGATACAAAATAAATAAACGTTGTATGAAATGCTTTATATATAAATAATATACTCCAGTGATGAAATCGTTTAGTATAAATCATTATTTGCTAACAAGTTCTATGTAAGTCATTTTATATAGAACGATATTCGTTGACACAATTAGCTCAGTGGTAGAGCGTTAACCTATCGCTCAAATGCCTATGGTTCAAACCCGATCAGAGCTAGGTTTTTTGCTTGAAATGTTCTATGTTTATTGTTTTGTAATGACTCAGATGTTTTAAAATTAAGCGTTATATTGTGCATATTATGGTGTAAAATATATATTTAATTAAAACATAATTCGCCAGCAGATTTACTCGAGACATCTAGCTGCCAAAAAGGTAACTGCACGCCGACCAGATTTTATTGAAAAGTTTCTTCTTCTGGCCGCTAGAATGCACTCGCTCTGTTAGGATTATATTGTTCGATATTTCACCACTAGATATCACGACTAGTCTACGTGGGGCTCCATTGATTACTATACCATTTGCATTCTATGCGCATCGAATTTGAAGAATGACAAGATGATACTACGATACATTTTTACTTTCTATTTTAAAGGGTTTGTAACAGCCTATTGTGCGTTATTTGAAAATGTTAATTGAAGTAAAGAACAAAACGATTTCACATAGTATCTGAACTCTACCGTTGGTGCTAGTTCAGGATATTAATTAATACTTCTATTTCAGCCAAATAGCAATCGAAAATATCCACATAGTTGGTATACACACGTCTCTGTAGGGTCATGGAAAGATTTGTTAATTCAATTAGGGTTGTGAAAGTCATACGCAGCCAGACGTGTAAAGACATGCCTCAACTCAAAGTCGGATGTTGCCCGCGTCAGGCCGATTATGTAATAATAATAATAATAATAATAATAATAATAATAATAATAATAATAATACTGTTATTGGTTTTACGTCCCTTTTAACTACTGTTGCTTTTAGAGACGCCGGGGTGCCAGAATTTTGTCCCGAAGGGGATCTTTAACGTGCCAGTAAATCTACTAACACGGCTCCCTCGCATTTGTGCACCCTCAAATGCCAGCTGACTGCGCCAGGATACGAACCTGAAACTTACGGTCCAGCAAGCGAGAACGTTACCGCTGAGCCACGCCGCCAGTCCGGTCGATTATGTCTCCAGATCCATAACATTCTTTAGATAATTCTTATCTTTCTTTCTTCAATGATGGTAGCAGTTTTTATCTAGGTTGTGGCGTTTGGTAGAGGTAAATCGTTTCTAAGGTCTTCAACAAAGAATAGTTCTAATATACTCTTTGATAATAACAACGAGTTATAACTATACTCATACATTTAGGAGAAAGTAGGCTATATGTTCTTTACTGAACATCTTGTTAATAACCATTATTACTACCTAAGAAAGGTTTAAAGGGGTACGTTGGTTGAAAAAGGTTGAGAATCCCTGCTCTAGGTTATCGTTCGGGTCCTGCGTGGATAAACAAAACGCTATCCGCATCCGCCCACATCCGCACGACTTTTACCCGCATCCGCCCCGCATCCGCACGACTTTTACCCGCATCCGCCCCACATCTGCATGACTTTTACCCGCATCCGCCCCGCATCCGCCCCGCATCCGCCCCGCATCCGCACGACTTTTACCCGCATCCGCCCCGCATCCGCCCCACATCCGCACGACTATTACCCGCATCCGCCCCGCATCCGCCCCACATCCACACGACTTTAACCCGCATCCGCCCCACATCCGCCCCACATCCGCCCCACATCCACACGACTTTTACCCACATCCGCCCCGCATCCGCCCCACATCCACACGACTTTCATCCACATCCGCCCCGCATCCGCACGACTTTTACCCGCATCCGCCCCGCATCCGCCCCGCATCCGCCCCACATCCGCACGACTATTACCCGCATCCGCCCCGCATCCGCCCCACATCCGCATGACTTTTACCCGCATCCGCCCCACATCCGCATGACTTTTACCCTCATCCGCCCCGCATCCGCACGACTTTTACCCGCATCCGCCCCGCATCCGCCCCACATCCGCACGACTATTACCCGCATCCGCCCCGCATCCGCCCCACATCCACACGTTTTTTACCCGCATCCGCCCCGCATCCGCCCCACATCCACACGACTTTTACCCACATCCGCCCCGCATCCGCCCCTCATCCACACGACTTTCATCCGCATCCGCCCCGCATCCGCCCCGCATCCACCCCACATCCACACGACTTTTATCCACATCCGCCCCGCATCCACCCCACATCCGAACGACTTTTATCCGCATCCGCCCCGCATCCGCAGGTTTGTTACCCGAATCTGCTGGCATTACAATAACCATCATCATATATTATTTCAGTAGTATAGATCCATCCTGCAGCGCTCACAAGCGACTGATCGTGACAAATGAGCATTCAAATGAAAGATAATAGACATTGGCAGTGATGAATTGCACTCTAATTTCATAAATATCTATAATTTCTTAAAAAAATGACTTTAAAAAATGTATGAAGTGTGCGATTTGCAGATACAGTTGCTGTAGGAAAATAAGATCCATAATTGCTGTCCACTTCACATTTTGGCTGCTGTGACAACTGTTTCATGTCATTTTACCATTCTGAGGTACTTTCTTAATCATTTTGCATGGATTACAGAAATAGTAAATCAATGGAATGTGCACTCAAATCGAATATTTTCATAAATAACGAATAACCGGTGAGTGTTATGTTATGATGATCCAATTTTCAGTGATTACCTTCTTATGTTAGGGAACGTAGAACTTGGAATTCAAACTGGAATTTAGGCTAAATAGTGTTCTATAATCATTTGGTTGAATCAAGAACATAACAAAATTTCTCGTAAGTCTCTCATTATAAACCTATTGGGGAAAGTGTCGTTTATAAACATGCGAGATTTCTTCCACGGGTCCGCTAGTATATGTTATTTCAATAGTATAGATCCCTCCTGCGACGCTCACAAGCGACCGACCGTGACAAATGAGCATTCAAATTAAAGATAATAGACATTAGCAGTGACGAATTGCACTCTAATTTCATAAATAGCTATAATTTCTTAAAAAAATGACTTTAAAAATGTACGAAGTGTGCGATTTGCAGATACTGTTGCTGTAGGAAAATACGCTACATAATTGATGTCAACTTCACATTATGGCCGCTGTGACGCCTGTTTCATGTCATTTTAACATTCTGAGGCTTTCCTTTATCATTTTACATGGATTTCAGAAACAGTAAATCAAAGGAATGAGTACTCAAATCGTATAATTTCATAAATATCGAATAACTGGTGAGTGTTATGATGATGATCCAATTTTCAGTGATAGGCTTCTTAAATTAGGGAACGTAGAACTTGCAATTCTAACTGAAATGTAAATGTATGTATGTCTACCCCTTATTATTCCCGTTTTCCAAGGGGGTCGGGGATGAGATGCGATGGAAGTCTTTGTGGCGATGGTTTTAACGGCCGGATGCCCTTCCTGACGCCAACCTCAGGAGAGGAGTTAATGGGAGATGAAATGAATGATGGTGAAAGAAACTGCGCAAGGATGTGGAAGGAAGCGGCCGTGGCCTGGCAGAAGGTACCGCCCCAGCATTTGCCTGGTGTTGAAAATGGGAAACCACGGAAAACCATTTCAAGGACGGCCGACGGTGGGGCTCGAACCCACGCGTCTACCGAGTCAGCAGAGAGCTTGGCCCCAAGACCTAATGCTGAGCTTTAGCCAGCGTAGCCACTACTGTCGGTCTAACTGAAATGTAAATAGTGTTCTATAATCATTTGGCTGAAATAAAAACATAACAACCTTTCTCCTCAAGTATCTCATTACAAACCTATTGGGGAAAGTGTGGTTTATGAACATGCGAGATTTCTCGCACGGGCCCGCTAGTATGTTTAATTATAAGGTGCGTTCTAAAAGTAACGAGCCGGAGGCTGGAATGCGCAAACCGGTGACGTCATCGGCTAATCGTGGCGTGTGTAACGAGGTGTGGTTCCGACCAGAGCGTGGAAGGTCACAGCCCGTCGCTAGAGGGCACGCGTGCACGTTACGTGACGATACAAAGCGAGCAGCAGCATGCATCAATCGTCCAACCAAGACTAATACAGTAGGCCTTTCGACATGCTTCCTGGTGTGGTTGAAGACTGTGGGCACCCATTGGGCACACACTTTCCGCAAGTGCAGTCGTTCCTTCATGATGGTGTGCACACATTCGACGTTCAATCCGACCACGGCGGCTATAGCGTTCACTGTCACTCGGCGGTCCTGGGCAATGAGTGCATCAACCAGCTGGACGTTGTCATCGGTAATGCAGGGGGGTGCCCCAGACCGGGCATCATCGGCTAACGACACCCGTCCTTCCCTGAAGCGCTTGTGCCACGCCTTGACCCTTGCAAGAGACATGCAGTGTTCGCCGTACACTTGTGACATTCGGCGATATATGTCCGTTCCCCCTACTCCTTCCGCTGTCAGAAACCGAACTACACCTCTTTGCTCTTCGGTTGACGCCTCCATGTCACTGTTTGCAATGCGTCTGGCAGAGTTGGACGATTGATGCATGCTGCTGCTCGCTTTGTATCGTCACGTGACGTGCACACGTACCCTCTAGCGTCGGGCTGTGACCTTTCACGCTCTGGTCGGAACCACACCTCGTTACACACTCCACGATTAGCCGATGTCGTCCCTGTTTGCGCATTACAGCCTCCAGGTCGTTACTTTTTGAACGCACCTTAAAGATAAAGCATAAAGTATTAAAGTAACACCTTTAGACATTTGAGGAGAAAGTCGCTGCCCTAGGCTATGTATGTGATGTGCTATGTTTTAAATGAATGTTATACAGCCAGAATTGCAACCCTTTTCAGTTCGGAGTGTTAATTATGCTTAATTACGTATTTTGAATGAGATTAGCTTCAATTGCTCTCTTTCATTTGCCATAAAAAACATAACTGAAAAATAACAGTTTATCCGCTATCCCTACAGCCATGCAAACTATATTAGCATGACGAAAAATTTTCCGGATATCCGCGGGTAATCGTCTAAAAGAAATAGTTTTGATAACAACCTTCTTTTATGGCATTATTTTCCACTGTAAGTCTTTCTATTCACATTATTATTGGCGCTGAGGAACGCCACAATGTGATACAAGTACAAATTAATATTGACTGAAGGTTAATGATCTTCAGGACTTATTATACTTCATCGATAAGGAACAGGGCTAACATGGTCATTTTCATGTCACATTTTATTCATTTAAAATGATTAAAACCAACGCGATTCATCGTACAAAATTCATCTAGCCAGCTTATGAACACGTATCAACATGTGCTGGAAAATCTTGTACGCCAAAATATAAAAGCAGAACGAGTGGGAACTATACCCTGGCACGTTAGCCTCCACACAAAGGGGCCGGTTAGTTCTTGAGGTGACTAGAGGTAGCCTATAGTGGGAGTTGGATCAGCCGTTAAGTCACCTCAGCACCACTAGGAAAGGTGCATTTGTTCGGTGATGTGTCCACGATATCTGTAGCACCTGACGATACACCCATATTTCCAACGCTTCTACAGTACTTTCTTTTTGTGTGCTTTCTCTATCAGGTCCACATTTCAGAAGCGTATGTGACAATGTGAAATAACTTATCAGGGTGTCGAGAAGGCATAGTTGTGACAATGTGAAGCTTCCGTGGCTTAGGCGGCAGCACGCCGGCCTCTCACCGCTGGATCTGTGCTGGACAAAACGGAGACAGACAGGTTTTTCTCCGGGTACTCCGGTTTTCCCTGTCAAAATTTCATTCCAGCAACACTCTGCACTATCATTTCATTTCATGTGTCATTCATTTCATCATTGCCCCAGAGGAGTGGGTCAGGCCTCGGCAGCCGGCACAGTTCATATCCTCGCCGCTAGATGGGGGCTTCATTCATTCCATTCCTGACCCGGTCGGAGACTGGAAGCAGGCTGTGGATTTCCATTTTCATGTGACAATGTGAAATAACTTATCAGCAGGCATAGTTTGGTGTTTATATGTATGGTCCTAACCATCCATATTGTGGTCGTTTTGACAATTGCTGTTCAGGCCATTGCGTCCTTCTCCAGATTTCATCTGGGCAACACTCATAGTTTGAAATAAATTATCCCAAGTACAGAGCTGGCCAAATTATTATGATAAACCTAATAATAATAATAATAATAATAATAATAATTATTATTATTATTATTATTATTATTATTATTATTATTATTATTATTATTCTTTCTTCGTTTTGCCCACTTAGGGAGCACGCTTGAACTTGTTGACTCGGGTTGATGGAGCTATCCTCTTCTTCTCCTCCCAAAATCTCCTCATGAACTCGCTATGCCCCTTCTTACTTTCCTTCGTCCATTTTTTTCCAGTGGCCTTTTTAGCTTTTTCGGCGAAAGTGTGATTTGTAACTCGGGTTCCAAAAGTCTTGCGATTCATGATGCTATCATCTGTAATGTTTATTTCCTTTAAGTCCTGTTTGATTTCTTCTAACCAACTGATTTTGACCTCCTTTGAATTAATTATATCAAGCAGTTTTTTGCATATCTGGTGTTGTCCATTCGGCAGATGTGACCATAAAATTTCAATCGTCTCTAACGCACGGTATCAGTGAACTTATTGATTACTGTGTACGAGTCTGTGGTTTTCCTTTTAATCCATATACCATTAACATAAACGGGGCCATATATTTTCCTGAGAATTTTACGTTCCTGGATTTCGATTTCACCAATTTGAGAGTGGCCTCCTAGAGATATAGTTTCGGAGGCGTACAATGCTTCCGGAAGAACAACTGACTGGTAGTGCCGTAGTTTTGCATTTCGTGACATCACTCTTTTATTATAGTGATTCCATGTTATTCGGTATGCTTTCTGAAGTTTGGTAGCTCTTTCTAAATTAGCTTTCCTGTCCAATCCAGACGGTACAATAATTTCTCCTAAATATTTGAAGGAAGGTACGTGTCTAATTATTCCATAGTTGGTCTGTAGTGGAGATCTCGGGATATTCTGGTCTCCATTTACTATGAAATGCGTCTTCTCATACGATATTTGGAGTCCTGTCTTTGATGCTAACTCATGTAACTTCTCTATGGCATACTTGGTTTCTTCACTAGTCTTGGTAAAGATAGCTAGATCATCAGCAAAAGCTAGGCATTTTACTTTAATTTTCTGTTCTAGAGTACCAATGCTTATGCCTTTGATGTTGTTTTCCCACTACCTGATGACTTTGTCCAACACTAAGTTAAAAAGCAGTGGGGAGAGGCCGTCACCTTGTCGAACTCCGGTATGTACTTCGAAAGGCTCTGATAGTTCACCTAGAAACTTCACTTGAGATGTTGTGTCAGTGAGAGTCTGGCAGATTAAGTCCCTGGTTTTCCTGTCAACTCTGAGCTCTTCTAGGGTGTTCAGAACAGTTTGTCTGTCATTAGAATCATACGCCTTCTTAAAATCCACGAAGGTGACAAATGTGTTGGTACTGCGGCGTATCCTTAATATCGTCTTTAGGCTCCAAATCTGCTCCGAACACGATCTACCTTTCCTAAAGCCTGCCTGGTATTCACCAATCAAATGATCAGTTTGTTGTTCTACTCTGTTTAAGAGCGCTTTAGATAATACCTTGTATACTCGTATAATTGGTAAAAGTGATATACCTCTGTAGTTGTTGGGGTCCGATCGGTCGCCCTTTTTATGCAACGGATGGATAATGGCATTCTTCCAGTCCTTCGGAATTATTTCGCCCTCCCATATTTCTGTTAGGAGTGTATGAATTCTCCTTATGAGGTCATCTCCTCCTATTTTCAACATCTCAGCAGTAATTCCATCGTTCCCAGGGGCTTTGTTATTTTTGAGCGATTGGAATATCTCTTTTATTTCTTGAGATTTTGGGGGAAGTGAGTCTGGGTTTGGTACAGGTTTTTCAAACTGCAGCCTTTCCACTGGAGGATCACAGTTCAGTAGAGTTTGGAAATAATCAGCCAGTATCTTCCAGTTCTCCTTACTGTTTGTTTCTAGTCGTCCATTACGTCGACGGAAACTTAATGTTGGTGGTTTATATATAATATTTGCAAATGGGGCAATTCCCCGGTGGCAAATTGTACAAATACAGAAAATTACCATCAATTACCTCAAACACAATATACACAATTTGCAATTGACGAACTAAGTAGTAATTACATCGTAGTATTTACACAAAATTCAATATTACTTAAGCACATCAATATTATTACCACATTCTTTATTGTTAATATCAAATCTTCAACAATGTACAGATTTTCTGTATTCTGATGAAGAGAATACTTATTTGTGGCATTCTAACCAGATGCGTCTGTGCTGCCAATTGAGCTAACGCGGTTGCAAATTAATTAAATTAATGATTTCCAGTCGATGATTTGCGGTGAAATAATTCCTTCCATTTCAGATATTCACTACTCCTAAAGACGACAGATTAAATTTAGTTTCGACAGCCGCCTCCAGCCCATTTTTGCTTACTTAGAGATTGCCCCTTTCATCTGAATTGATCAATAGAAAATGAAGTGAGATAAAGGCGCTTTAAAATCATACGATATTGGATCGTAAATGATCTCTTGTAGCACATTTGGTAAACACTCGACTCAAATAAATCTTCCATTTTAATGCATTGTAGGCTATATAAAAAATGCAAATTAAAAATTAAAAATTTAAAACTAAAAACTAAAAACTAAAAACTAAAAACTAAAAACTAAAAACTAAAAACTAAAAACTAAAAACTAAAAAACTAAAAAACTAAAAAACTAAAAAACTCAAAAATTGAAAATTGAAAATTGAAAATTGAAAATTGAAAATTAAAAATTGAAAATTAAAAGTTAAAAATTAAAAATTAAAAATTAAAAATTAAATATTAAAAACTAAAAATTAAAATATAAAAAATAAAAATAAAAAAATTAAATTAAAAATTAAAAATTTAAATCTAAAAATTAAAATATAAAAAATAAAAATAAAAAATAAAAATAAAAATAAAAATTAAAAATTAAAAATTAAAAATTAAAAATTAAAATATAAAAAATAAAAATAAAAAGTTAAATTAAAAATTAAAAATTAAAAACTAAAAATTAAAAATTAAAATATAAAACATAAAAATAAAAAAATAAAAATAAAAATTAAATATTAAAATTTAAAAAATTAAAAAATAGAAAATAAAAATTAAAAATTGAAAATTGAATGTTGAATAATAATAATAATACTATTTCTTTTATGAGGAGAAATGCATTTAGACCTACGAATCGTATATTGGGCTCCTGAGTAGCAGACTACCGACTAAAACTCGCCCCGTTACTTCTGAACACTAGCCTGGAACTGTTTATCACATTAGCCTACTTCAAGGTAGACCCATTTTATCTTTCACCGTAGGTCACGCATACTTCCGTAGTGAAATATATTCAGGGGCGATCCCGATCTGTCTTCTTCGTTCGGAGGATATTTTCAACAAATCTTGCTACCAGCTTCCAATTTTCGTAATTCAGTAGCATCTCCGCAACAATGTTGTCAGGAAATAATAATAATACTAATTACAATAATAATAATAATAATAATACTAATAATAATAATAATGCCTCACCATGAACAAGAAAGGCCTGGTAGAAAAATTGGAGATCAAGGAAAGAAAGATCTTGAGGAAAATTCTTGGCCCGATTAAAGACAACGGTGAATATAGACGACGGCATAACTATGAGCTGTATATTCATGTCCAGAAGATCTCTGATGTAATGAGGAAAAGGAGGATTGCATTTTATGGCCACTTGCTTAGAATGAAACCCACACGATTGACGAACCGGATCTTTAACTATTTTAAAAATAAGAAGACCAAGCCAGCCTGGTTCGAAGAGGTGGAAAGTGACCTGCAAGAGATGGAAATTACCTGTGGGGATATTCAAGAACGCAATCCCCTCAGGAAGAAACTACACGACCACCAGGGTTTTCAAGAAAAACCGAAGTTGAAGACGGGAAAGATGTGGACGGAAGAAAGAAAAGAGCAACACCGGCAACGTATGAAGGAACACTGGGCAAAGATCAAAGCCCAGAGAAGCCAGGTGAAATAACGTGATCCTTAGTTGGCCGATACGATTAAAGAATAATAATAATAATAGAAGGATTTCCTTTTATGGACATATAACCCGAATTTAATCAACACGGCTATCCAACCGAATTTTTACTTTTCTCCATGAGAAAAAAACAAAGGGGGCCTGGTTCAGTGAAGTAGGGAAATATCTGTTGGAGATTGGGATAACATGTGATGATATACAGGGGCGTGGCCCACTTAGGGAAATACTTAAAAAAATCGGAGTTTTCAACTAAAGCCGAAACTAAAAACCGAAAGGCGTGGACGACAGAGAGAAAGGTGCAACATCGATTGCGAATGAAAGAGTAATGGGCCAACAGAATGCAGAAGAAACAGTTGACATGACACGGTCTTTAGTTGGCCGTAACGAATAATAATAATAATAATAATAATAATAATAATAAGAAGAAGAAGAAGAAGAAGAAGAAAAAAACTACTTCAAGGATCTAAAAGAATCGCATTCGACCTCAATTTTTATTTTGTCACTTGTTTCACGAGTCTGTGAGCCCGTTCCTTCCTCATAGCAGAGTTGAACTTCTACATGACAGAGTGGGTTATTTATATACCATCACAGTAGTTCCAGAATGTTATTAAATTTAATCTTCAAAATGAACCACTGAGGATGGGATGTTAAAGGGAGAAAGTTAAATATCAGTCCCCTAAAACTATACCCACTTTAATGCATCTTACTGCAGTATATCCTTGCATACACCCAAGACTTCAGAGAGTTATTTTAATTCCATTACCAGGCTCCACAATGGATCGTTTGTTTACCTGTTGTAGCGGTTACAACACAAACACACTCAAGTTAATTAGCGAGAGGCGGAGTGAGTGGAAAAACAGAATGTAAACACTTCTCCCCACGGCGGCGTCTGGTGAAGGATTTTAGCAAACTCGTGTACAGATTTCAGTACACCAACAAGCGCAATAAATCGGTTGGTTGGTTTGTTCCTTAGTTTAGGGGCTGCGACAACTCTGTCATGTAGCCCCGTGTACTTTGGGTGTCTGCAGAATATGTCTGATAACCAGTGTTAATTGTGATGGCTGTATTAGTGTGTGACCTGTTTTAATTCAAGTAAGGGCTGATGACAATAATATCCTAGTGGTTCCTACTTTTACCACCAAATGCTACCGTCCAAGACACCTAGATTGCGGACTTGGCTACTAGAAGGCATCGCAGTCAGCACCTGGCGGCGAACGTTGGAACTAATAGAGCGTTATAAATTCTAACCTACACATTTTTGGCTTCACACAGGTGTAGTTATTGGAAGGTTCTTTTTCATGCCATAAATCTATGACATGGGACAGCCAGTTTTACTTCTCCTCCGAAGGAAGGCATGGTTGGTTGGTTCCTCAGTTTAGGGGCTGCGGCAACACGGTCAGGTAGCCCCGTGTACTTTGGGTGTGTGTAGAATCTGTCTGATAACCGGTGTTAATTGTGTTGGCTGTATTGGTGTGTGTTATCTGTTTTTAATTCAAGTAAGGACTGCAGATATTCGATTTTCAAGTATTTCCAGCTTTTGCTACAAAACGCCACCGTCAACGACCAACTAGTTCTGAACTTGGTTACTAGATGCCACCGCAGTCAGCTCCTGGCGACGAACGTTGGAACCTAAGAGCGTTAGTCAAATCTAACCTATAATTTTGCTTCACACAAGTGTAATTAGTGGAAGGTTCTTTATCATGCAATAAATCTATAACATGGGACCGCCGGCTTTACTTCCCCTCCGAAGGAAGGCATCTGAGGGATTTTTGAAATGAAAATGAAAATCCACAGCCTGCTTCCAGTCTCCGATCGGGTCAGGAATGGAATGAATGAAGCCCCCATCCTGCGGCGAGGATATGAACTGTGCCGGCTGCCGTGGCCTGACGCACTATCTGAGGGATTTTTAAAACTCTTAAAAAATCCGACGACTTCGGCCTGGTTTGAACCCGCATCCTTGGGCATAGAAGCTCAGCATGTTACCGACTACGCCACCAAAGCCGCCCGCAATATATCAACCGACTAAGTCTCGTGGTGGTGATATTTTTTAAGGGACAAAATACCCAGGTCATCTGCTCTCTAAATTCAGGATGATAATAAGAATGGATGAATGTGCATGAATTCTACAACAAGAAGAATGATGGACAAAAAAAAGTAAGGTAAAATGAAAGACATGCTTTCAACCTTCAAAGAATGAGGATTAAGGGGCTTGGAAGGAAATAATGCCTATTATGTATTTTGTACGGAACAATGAGCAACAGACCGACTGCGTGGCTCAGCGGTAACGTTCTCGCCTGCTGTTCTAGAGGTTGCAGGATCGAATCCTGGCGCAGTCAGCTGGTATTTGAGGGTCCGCAAATGCGAGGGAGCCGTGTCGGATTTATTTTGGCTGCATTCCATTGTTTATTTTTATTGATTTTCATCATGAATTATTTCTTCAAGGCAGAATCCATACCATCTAATAATTAATTAAAATTCTCTGGTGAATCGGCTTGGATGACAATGTCACCAGCAAATCTCACAGTTGAAATTATTTCGCTATGCCTCGGATACCCTAATACCGCCGGAATTGGAAGAGAATAAAGAGTTGACCAAAAGAGGTCGACGGAAAATATGAAATAGTAGAGCCTAAACAAGGTCAACCACCCAAGATGAACAATCAGATTTAAATTAATTAATCTATACTAATATAATAAAGCTGAAGAGTTTGTGTGTGTGCTTGTGTGTTTATGTGTTTAAACGCGCTAATCTCTGGAACTACCCGTCGGATTAGAAAAATTATTTTTGTATATGATAGCCTGATTCAAGAGGAATAGTTTAGGCCATGTAGCGTTAGGCTTCACCACTCAGGTAACCTTATAGATTGATTTTTGTTCAGTAAGTCGGAAGAACAAGCGCTCCAGAACGGCTTCAAATATAATACCGAAGTCTATTGTTGCCATGTAATGCGGGCTGCATCACGTCGCCCCTACCAATGTTCTGCTGCAGAATTGCGAGCTGTTTATAATTTGTAGCCACGGGGAGTAAGTAGTGCAAAAAGATTTCTTAGACCCCTTAAAACAGTTATCATCATGACAATAGTATGCCTCTGAATAAGGGCGATGGTGTTGGTGCAGTATACTGAGGTTATCAGCTGCAATAAGCGTTGGTGCTTTCAAATTTACTTTCATTTATTCCGATCCTTATCTTTGAGCGTTCCAGTTCTGTAAAACAAATAAATCCACGGGCGAAGCCGGGCACTACTGCTGGTAATTAATCTTATAACTTTCAGTCGGTCAACATAAACATAATTCCAATTACCGGAATATGTGAAAACTAACCTGCAACAAATGACATGTGATTAAGATTTATATTGCTACGGACAATTGAATAAGAAGAAAACTTAGTAAGCGTGGTAATTATTACTGATTTCATATTAAGGCATTAAGCACCGAGAAAATAACTATTTATTTTAATGTCGCAAAACGTAGAACTTCAACAACAAGTAGTTCCGTGAAGAACTAAAGCGTATTTTCATATATCCTACGTATGTAAATTGCCTCTAATCAACATACAAAATTTCAGTTTGATTGCTGTGATAGATTCGTAGATATTTAGAACCGTATAAATATTTCGGATGGTCGCCATGTTGCATTTTTATAAGTGTACGTCTAGTAATAATGTACTATTACATAAAAAAATACTGTGCAGGTGTACTATTCGAACTTCAATCGCATGATTAGGGCTCAAGAAATAAAATCGAGATTTTAAAATTTCTCACAGCCACCATCTTGAGGTTATGAAAACAATTGAACTAAATTGGATGCCAGTGCATTACAATGTGTATAATCATTTGCTGTACCAAGTTTGGTTGCGATTGGATGGTTAAATCGCCAGAAAATTCTATTTATAACATTCAACTTCGCTTGGCTATCATGTTGGTTTTGTAGTTAACAGGTTTTTGAAAGTCTCATAGGTGAACTTAGAGTAGTGCTAACTATCACTGTACAAAATTTCAGGGTGATATCGGTAATAGTTTCGAAGATATTGAATGCCGGCGAAATATTTCGCATAGCCGCCATCTTCAGATTATGTAAACAATTGAACTAAATTAGATGCCAGTGCATTACTAGGTGAATAAACATTTGCATTACCAAGTTTCATTGCGTTTGGATGGTTAAATCGCGAGAAGAGTGTATTTAAACATTTCAACTTCGCTTGGCCGCCATGTTAGTTTTGCAGTTAGCAGGTTTTTGAAAGTCTCATCGGTGACCTTTTAGCAATGTCCTTTATCACCGTACAAAATTTCAGCGTGATATCGGTATTAGTTTCGGAGGTATAGAATGCTGGTGAAATATTTCACACAGTCGCCATGTTGGATTGGTGAGACGTAATAAAATTTGAAGGGCACGGTCGGGGTCAGTCAAAATTGTGCTATGACTTTACCAAGTTTCATTGAAATTGGTCCAACTGTTTAGAAGCTATTAGGGAGGGGGACACACAGACAGACAGACACACACAAACACGGACAAAAAAGGTGATCTCATAAGCCTATTTTTTTCATTAATGAACTATTATATGAAAGTGTAGTTACTATTGCTGTGATACACTTAAGTAGTAAGGAATAAGATTTGTAAACAAATATGTGTAAATGATCTACAATCACTCTGTTGTGATGATTTAAAGTGTAACTACAACTTAATAGGCCTATATTGTTTGTCTACTAGTAATGTGTTTAAAGATCTAATGTTCATACTTATCTGAAGTTGTGGAATGTCTACAGGCTGCTCAGATAGTCAGTTTTGGTGTAGGTGTTTGTAAATTGCTTAAATAATCTGAGTTCTTTGAATTTAAGTATCTCTACTTAGTATAAAACCAAGTCCCCGAAACTTGGCTGTTACGGGTAAACTCGAGAAGCACTGAATGGATTTTGATGTGGTTTTCACCATTCTGTAAAGGATATCTCGAGGAAGGTTTCTGTATAAAATAATTTATTTATGACCAAAGGAAGTCAAGAACTAACATTTCAGCGAAAAGGTCGAAAAAAAACTGGTTTCCGTGCGCTTTTTAAGTTTACGCTGGGCAAACCGTTAAAAATATCTAAATACTATGAGTGTAAGAATTGTTCAGCAGGAAAAGTTCTACAAAAAAAAAAGCCCGGGAGAGCATGTCTCTAACTTCAATTCATCGCCTACTATAAGTGTTTTTACGTTTTTATTTCTTCCAACAATCTCCATTCAGTTACTGAGGCGACAGTTTACGAGCTAGCTAGGGGCGAGTCTATCAACCCAGTTACAGGTTAGCTAGCAAACGAGCGTATTGCCCCAGATACAGCCAGCAGCAAACTGTCGAGTCGTGTTGAGTTAGAAACTTTAGAGAAGAGTGGTTGTGTTTGGTGTTTCCCTGGAAGTGCAACTCGGCTTTTCTTCATTTTGCATGTGAACTTTTCGTTCCACAAAATTCACAGTCAAGTTAAGATTGGACGGAAGGGGAATTTGTGTTTCATGCACCTCGCCATTCTTAAATTACGTCTGACAAGAATGTGTTGCCATGTATATCCATGATAATATAATTAATAGTCCGGTCAATGATTTTAACCCATCATGCCGAGACGTAAAACGGATATTGATCGTTGTTCATTGACATTGGAAAAAAGCGCTTATCACGTAATGAGTAGTGGTTTTGTGAGAGTTCTAAATCCACCTCCACCTCCCCACCTCACAAGATGGCGGCAGCCCGATAACTCCCGAACCCGTGGACGGATTTTGACGAATGAGGTGTCATTGAACTCGGGCTGACACCCCCTTTCCATTGGACAACATATTTCAACCCCAAAAATAAAACCTACCCCTACTAGAGAGTGAAATTGAATTTTTTAGAGAATCTCTGTTACCAATTGCAACACGTGAGAGTTTGAATGCCGATATGGATTTAAACGTTGTTCCACATAAAGTGCATATGTTCGGTGAATAGCCACTATGAATTAGCATGCCCACTCATGGCTTTTGTAAGAGGGTGGGGGAGTGGATCCCTATGGATGGGTTATTGTTGACGGGTCATTGTTGGCGGGGTCATTGTTGTCGAGTCCTTGTGGACGAGTCCTTGTGGGCAGGTCCTTGTGGGCAGGTCCTTGTGGACGAGTCCTTGTGGACAAGTCTGTGTGGACAGGTCCTTGTGGACAAGTCCTTGTGGACGAGTCCTTGTCCCTTTGGACTGATCCCTTTGGACGGGTCCCTTTGGCCTGGTTCCTACGGACTAGCCCATGAATTTATTTAAATTATGTCAAAGGGCCTAACTACATTTGTGTGTGTTGAATTGACGTTGTTCACCACTACTATAATGGAATAACGATATGAAAGGAAAGTGACGAAATACATGTGAACATACAAGGGATCTAACTTGGTGGATGGATGTGTTCTAACGAGTCATTTGTAGTTGAAAGAGAATAATACATGTTCTTAAGATTTTAAAACTTAGGAGATGGCACGTGCAGTAAGACGTCTTGTTACTTCCTGTGTCATATTACAGACATGACAGAGAGCGCACAGATCTGTTTGCTATGACTAACACTGCAGTAATTTGAAACCGCAAGTGTTCATGAAGACAATGGATGATGATCATGCAAAGTTAGCAGTTATTGGATATTACACAGGTGTTCCTTCCGGTGTCATGTTGCCGACATACTAGAGAGCGCACACTGCTGTTGCTATGACTGACGCTGCAGTAATTTGAAACCCCATATGATGATCATGCAAAGTCAGCAGTCATTGGATACCACACAGGTGTTCCTAGTGTACTTTGGACTCTCAGCTGTATTGGGAAAGGAATTGCAATGATCTGCAAAAAACTGCTGACACGAGCGATGAGAGTTTATATAAGAGGGGTGTCATATATCTCCCTACTGTCAGTCTTTATTACTCGCTTTGAGTGAACAGTGCTCTATTACTGCTCAAGAGTTGTAAAAAAAGCCCTTTTGGTAGAAAATCATTAAATTATTTTGCAAGGTAAGTACTTATTATTAATGGATTGCAGACTTTTATTACTAATTGATGTTGAAGTTATTGATTGGAATGTATTTATTGATTGATTGATTGATTGATTTGTTTGCAGATAATTGGGTACCTGTAGGTTACCAGATTCCTACAATCTGTTCATTCAGTGTCAGCAGTTGATAAATTATAAAAAGGTAAGTGCCCCCTCTAATAACTTTTAAACAGTTAGAGTGATATTTTCCAATGTTCACCACTACATGTCAGTGAAAATGGCATATTTGGCAGTCAAAAGTTAGAACTACTTAACCATGGTGTGTAAAGCTAATTTTGTAGGTTAGATTTTGATTACCGCTCTATTAAGTCTGAATGTTCATTGCTAGGTGTCAGTGACAGAGGGAATATTTAAAGACTTAACCTCAGTTCACTTAACTTTACCTAACTTAACCTTGTCATGTGACATGTTTTACAAGTTTAAACTTGTTTTAAGACTGGCTATGACATTACACTTAGCTCACTTAACTGGCGATCGCTGGTTTTTATCACGTGACATGTTCTACAAGTTTAGACTTGTTTTAAGACTGGCTATGACGTCACACTTAGCTCACTTAACTGGTGATCGCTGGTTTCTATCACGTAACATGTTCTACAAGTTTAGACTTGTTTTAAGACTGGCTATGACGCCACACTTAGCTCACTTAACTGACGACCGCTGGTTTCTACCACTCTATCATGTTCCAATGTTCACCGCTAGGTGTCAGTGACAGTGGTATATAGTAACCCCCAGTTAGAACTACATAAAGTTAGACTTGCTAGGAGTTCACAGATCGATTTAAATACCCTGCTATAACCATTGACTGGAATATAATTAAACTATTTATATTGTACTTTTTGTTTTATCTTTTATTAACATTGATGATTTCTTTCTTTTATAGATATCTTGGAAAGTAATCACCATGTTCAAGTGTGGTGACTGTAAGAAACAGTTCTCAAGACCTGACAGCCTTCAACGACACGCAAATGTTAAACATGACATTAAAATGTTTGTGTGCAGTCATTGTGCTACAACATTTAACAGACAAGATAATCTTGCACGTCATGTAAATTTAATGCATGTCAGTTCAGCACCATTTTCGTGTTCAGTTTGCGAACTTGGTTTTTCTGCTGTAAAGCGATATCAATTCCACATGGTTGAAGTGCATGGAGAACAACAGGAATTGAAATCTGTAAAACCATCAACTAGCACGGAACCTTTAAATGAATGTGATGCTCAAAAGCGTAAACGTTCTCAAGATTGTGAAAATAGTTGTGCAACAAAAAGAAAAAAGAATGGTGAACCTTCAAAAACACATTGTAATGTATGTAATATTGATATACCTTCTTCGAATCATTCATGGACATTTACGCAGTATTCAACATAAAAATAACGCTTGCCATGAAAGAAATTCTGGAAATGTTCAACAAATTGGTAGTGCATTTAAAAGTCGAATTGCTAGTTATAGACTTTATAGCAAAGAAAAAACTCAAAGTATTGAATCATTTTTAAAAAATGTTCAACCTACTGTGTTTGGCTTAGTAGAAAATGTTTTATTAGAGCATAAAACAATTAAAATGAATTTTGAACTTTTTGGCCTCTATGTAAAAACTGGGAGCGAAGGTGAAATTACAGATATCAAATCTTTTAATACAAAAGACATAATTGTTAGCGAATCAACTAATATTAGTGATATATATCAAAATATTTCAAGTGCCATTATCGTGAAGAGTGAAGAGTTCCAGGAAAGGGAGTCAGGCTGGGCGTTGGTTGAAGTACTTTATTTAGAAACCAACATGAATAAATACAACCCCCTTCGAGCATCATCATACGTAGATTTGCCAGGATGGATCAAACGTAAGCATGCTTGTGTAAACGTTATGAATAATGATGACGCATGCTTTGCATGGGCTGTAACCTCAGCTCTCCATCCAGCAGTGGAAAATATGGATAGAACATCATCTTATCCTCACTATTCTTCAGTGTTAGATTTAAAAGAAATGGAATTTCCTATGGCGATAAAAGACATTCAACGTTTTGAAGAGCTGAACAATGTAAGTATTAATGTTTATGGAATTGAAAATAAGAGTATAGTTGGTCCTCTATATTATACTCAGGAAAAAAAGGATGCTCATGTAAATTTACTATACATAACCGAAGGTGAAAATGCCCACTATTGTTGGATAAAACATTTAAGTAGACTTGTCAGTAGTCAGGTTTCAAAACACAATGGTAAAAAGTGGTTGTGTGATGGCTGTTTGCTACATTTTGAGAAAGAGGACCAACTAATTCAACATCAAAGATGGGGATGTAATCATGTTTGTACGGTATTACCGACTCCTAGAAATAACATTTTAAAATTTAAGGATTATGAGAAACAGCTTCGAGTACCATTTGTTATATATGCTGACTTTGAAGCTTTGCTAAAACCATTTAATACATGCTCATCAAATCCAGCCCAACCTTTCACCAACACTACTCACATTCATGAACCTTTTAGCTTTGCATATTATATTAAATGTAGTTATGATGACTCTTTAAATAAGTTTGAGCTCTATAGAGGACCTGATGCACCTAAAGTTTTTATGGAAAGGCTTGAGAAAGATGCCATTCGTATATCCTCTATTTTAAATACGATCATTCCAATGGAGCCACTAACTTCCTCAGAGCA
The DNA here is from genome assembly GCA_946902985.2 of Meconema thalassinum. Lineage (NCBI taxonomy): Eukaryota > Metazoa > Arthropoda > Insecta > Orthoptera > Tettigoniidae > Meconema > Meconema thalassinum. The sequence goes on along the minus strand of OX336396.1, from coordinate 81,704,042 downwards.
TATGAATTTTGAAACTGAAACTAATTGTTTTATATGTGGTGAATGTTTATATACAGACAGGGTTCGCGATCATGACCATTTAACAGGAAAATATCGTGGTGCGGCTCACCAAGAATGTAATTTAAATTATAGAGTAAGTAAATTCATTCCGGTCATTCTACATAACGGCAGCAAATACGATAACCACTTTATCGTTAAAGAATTTGGAGCTTCAGATGTGAAAATTGATGTGATTGCAAATAATAAGGAACAATACATATCGTTCACAAAATACATCAAAACTAGCAATAAAAAAACCATTAAACTGCGATTTTTAGATTCATTCCGCTTTATGCCGAGTAGTCATGATAAGCTGGCTAGTAATTTAAAATCAGATCAGTTTCATGAAATTCATCGTGTCATTTCTAAAGAAGATGATTTTAATTTGATTCGTCAAAAGGGTATATTCCCTTATGAATATATTAACTGTGTGGAACGTCTTGAGGAGTGTTGTTTACCACCGAAAGATGCATTTTACAGTTCCTTAAACACAAGTCATATCAGTGATGAGGAATATTTACATGCACAACGTGTATGGACACAGTTTGACATTCAAACTTTAGGAGAATTTTCAGACATATATTTGAAGACGGATGTGTTATTATTAGCAGATGTTTTTGAAAATTTTCGGAATGTATGTATGAAAACTTATGACCTTGATCCTTGTCAGTATTTCACTGCTCCTGGGTTAAGTTTCAGTTCAATGTTGAAAAAAACGAAAGTAAATTTAGAATTAATGACTGATATAGACATGATCAATTTTATAAAATCATCAATTCGAGGTGGATTAAGTCAATGTAGTGGACGGTACTCCAAAGCGAATAATAAATACATGCCTAGCTACAACCCTTGTGAAGAGTCAAAGTATATTGTCTACCTCGATGCAAATAACCAATATGGTTGGGCTATGAGTCAATATCTACCACTGAAAGATGTTCGCTGGCTGACACAACCTGAAATTGATGTCTTACATGTTGACACCCTTAATGATAACGATGATAAATGATATATTTTAGAGGTAAATCTTGAGTACCCTAAAGAGTTACATGATGATCATAATGATTTACCATTTTGTCCTGAGAATATGAAATCTCCATACATCACATCACGAACAAAAATGTTAATTGCTAATGTAAATGATAAATGTAAATATGTAATACATTATCAAAACTTGAAACAGTGTCTACAGCATGGATTGAAATTAACTAAAATTCATCGCGTATTGCAATTTCATCAGTCAGCATGGCTCAAACCGTATATTGATCTAAACAATAATTTAAGAACGCAGTCAACAAACGCGTTTGAAAAAGATTTTTATAAACTCATGAATAATAGTGTTTTTGGAAAGACTATGGAGAATGTTGATAAACGAGTTGATGTAAAGCTGATAACAAAGTGGGAGAATGATGGTAAAAGGTATGGTGCAAGCAACTTAATAAGCAAGCCTAACTTTCATAGCTCTTCAATTATTCATGAGGATTTAGTTGTAATACAAATGAATCGTCTTAAAGTAACTTACAACAAACCCATATATGTGGGTTACACCATTCTGGAATTATCAAAAACACTTATGTATGAATTTCACTATGATTATGTAAAGAAAAACTATCTTGATAATGCTAAATTACTCTACACAGACACAGATTCTTTTATTTATGAGTTTAAAACTGATGATTTTTACGAGGATATCAAAACTGAGCTAAATAGGTTTGATACAAGTGACTACCCCAAGGATAATATTTACCATTTACCTCTAGTAAACAAAAAGGTTCTTGGGAAATTTAAGGATGAATGTGCTGGTGTTATTATAGACACCTTTGTAGGCACAAAATCTAAATCATACAGCTATATGACAATTGATGATGTAGTAGTAAAAAAATTAAAAGGAGTGAAAAAGAATGTTGTTAGTAAAGAGTTAGATATAAGTGATTATAAAAACTGTATAGTTAGTAACCCACCTGTATTATATAAGAAAATGTGTGTATTTAGAAGTAAAAATCATCAGCTACATACCAATTTGTTGAACAAAGTTGCTTTAAGTAATGAAGACAACAAACGATTCATTATACCCAACACATTTAATACTCTTGCTTGGGGAAACAGTCGTATTGATGACTATTACTTTACTTAAGTCTAATGATCACTATATTGTAATATTTGTAGTGTGTTTTATATTGTAATATTTTTTGTAAAAACTGTAAGTAGAATGTATAATGTTAGGCTACAGTAGTTTAGTAAAAATAAGATAAGTAATACATTTTAGTGTAAAATGTTTGCTTTTGTATATTACGAAAAAGATTTTAAAAAATTTACTGAATGTGTGAACTAAACAAGGGGAATGTAAAAAATGTAAAGTGGAAATTGTAAATATCCATGTGTGAAAAAGTGAAATGGCTATCACCATTTTAATATTAACAAGACATTGTAATCTGGTAAACTTTGTTTTTCATTTCACAACAACAAAAATGTACAGAATGTGTAAACTAAACAAGGGAATGTAAAAATGAAAAGTGGAAATTGTAAATATTCATGTGTGAAAAAATGAAATGGCTATCACCATTTAAAAAAAATAAAAGATATAGTGATTTAGTGAACCTTATTTATATTTCACAAAAAATGTACAGAATGTGTGAACAAGGGGAATGTAAAAAATGTAAAGTGGAAATTGTAAATATTCATGTGTGAAAAAAAATGAAAATGATGAAATGACTATCACCATTTTTAGAATTAAAAGATATTGTGATCGGGTAAACCTTGTTTTTATTTCACAACAACAAAAATGTACAGAATGTTTAAACTAAACAAGGGGAATGTAAAAAAAATGTAAAGTGGAAATTGTAAATATTCATGTGTGAAAAAAATGAAATGGCTATCACTATTTTTTTTAAATAAAAGACATTGTGATCTTGTAAACCTTGTTTTTATTTCACAACAAATAGAGCTTTACAAAAATAGAATACAAAGAAATAGCAATTCCTCAATCCTTTTCAATGTCCATGTCCACTCATTATTAACATTCCTTTTATAACACTAATCACAATGACGACTGCCAACCTCTCTCCCACTGAGACATCACAGAATGTCAAAAGTTGTTTAGCTTTTCAACGATACTTTATCCGCTACACGTCTTAATGCAGAATGACTATGGTGATAAGAAAGGTGCATGCTTGATCCAAAGGATTAATAGGTATATCACTATGCTGCAAAGGTACTTCAAGACAAGTTCCAGGACTACACAAATAATAACCAGGTAGGTAGATTTCGAAAGTCAAGTATTGAATTACTTTGTTAATGACGCCATTGCCAGTACAGGTCTGGCATATCCTTTTCCATCGATGGTAAAAGGGTTTGATCTTTCTCCTCCTCTGTGGATGATGTTTGTTGTTGTTGCTTTTTTTTTCTTCATTACTCCCGTGGTATGAGGAAACAAAGTCTTTACACTGACTTTTATGACCATGATACAGTTTGACTAGCTGACAAGTAGCACACTGTCGCATAGAGGGTATTTTTGCCATAGCCACTTGCTTATGGTGATCATAATCCGTACATGGTTGCATTTCACTTAACACAGGGTCTTGAGTCCATGATTTTGGTACATGTTGCCAGATTTCTTTCACTGCATTTGCTGCGACATAATAAATGAATGATTTTGGAAGAGCCAATAATTCTTCTTCAGTAAAACTGTCTAGTTTCTTTTTACACACAAAGAACTTTCCAATCGCTTTATCGGTAGCACCCCCTTTCTCCATGGTATCACGTTGATGTTTACACGTCACTTGTAGAAATCTCACTGGTGTCATCCACAGGTAAACCTTTAGTTTTAATTTTATTTAACAACTCCCAGCAGGCATTGGTGGATAGCCAATGAAACAATTGCCACACCTGTGCCAAGGCTTTATGGGTAATATTGTCACAGGGGCAGCGATCCATGAGTGTTTGCAGCAATGGACAGCCCATGTCCATTAAATCGATACATTGACAGTAAGACGCTAAAAATGGTTGTAGCCATTGACGTTTTTCACTACCTTTCACAAATATTACATGTGCAGAAGACAAGTGGGCTTTCATGACCATGTCCAGGTGCTTATATGAAATGGTTCCTTGCTTCCAGTCTAGTTGCATATGAGTTTCAATCCACTGGGTTTGTTTACGGTCTTAATCACACAACAAATCAAACGCATAAGGTGGTTTAAACACCAAATGAGTAGCTTGTGATATCCAAAAAGTGGAACAATCGATGATGGCCACTTCTTTAAATATAAATTTGTTATCTCCAATTTTAAACCCTTGACAGTCGACAATCAGTGTACGCAACATGTTCACTCTTGTCTGGATCAAGTCCAACTGACCACAGACTGACAATTGTTCAGTAAGGTGTACCCATGTCATTTACTTACATTCCATTCTAGTAAAAGAAAAGAAAAACATCGAGTAGTCACTATAGAGGTTAGGATATGACAGGGGGGGGGGGCATAAGAAATAATAATATAACAACCAATTTTTTTATTTCATTATTTTATTTGCATAACAAGTTTTACATTCTTTTTTCATTCTAGGATAGAGGCGGTACCATCTCATACAACAAAAAAGTCTTTTGTGTTTATAGTGTCCATAACACTGATGATATCCCAATGTCTCTAAACTGGATGTTTTTGACTGTGAGCTGCTCACTGAAGCACTGTTGACACCATAAAGTCCACACGTATCATAACTTTTTTCATCACTCAGAGGCATGAGTGAGGGGTAACTTGAATGACAGGGTATATTACCCACCTCCATTCTGCACAGGTAGGGGCAGGCAGGTGACCAGCGCTGATGTTCCTGCATGGGTTCATCGCTCTCTTGCCATTGGTCTAAGATGATGGGACAAAACACACATTTCACTTCATCTCTTCTTTTTAAATAGTAGAATCCAGCGGCTGCTAAGGCTTGAGGGTTTATAAAAGGCACCGGCCACGTCGCAAAGGTCTTGAAACGTTGTTCCTCAGATTTTAAATTCATGGATGTAACTTCTCTTGAGGCTTGAAAGCAAGACATGACTGAGTGGTTTGATGTGTGTTGACCTGCTATTTATACACTTGCCACTTGGTTGGACAGTGGATAATAGTTGACTTGTTTGTGATGAATAATCAAACAGTAGGCCGTGGTATTGGCTGGAACATTGTCATGCGTTTCAAAATCTAGTCGAATGTCAATATTGGATGGTTTGACAGACTCTTCCAAGTAGGAACAGTCAAAGACAATCAGTGGCGCCCTTGTCTTAAAAGTTTGGGGTGACAACATTGGACAATTCTCTTTTTGATAATACGACCATCTAAATTTAGAAAACAAGTCGTACAGGGGGCCAAACTTATTTTTTGAAAAATCTAAATCCAACCCTTCATAGGGAAACACAGCACCGTTGAGGAAAAGGCGTGCATTTCTCAATTGCAGGTGATCAAATTGCGTGACATCTTTGGTTTGTTGATACTTGCGATTCGTTTGAAAACCCACAATCATGTAGAGAGGTCTCTCTGTATAGCGGGCTGTTTTTATAGACCAACTGTGTGTGTTGGTGGTGGGCAATAACGGGTACTCATGGAGTGCCCAGCTTCTAAATTCCATGGGTAGAGGTATATCTCTCTTTACCATTTTGAGTATGTCCAGTTTTTTGCTATCGTTAAGGGTCACATGAGGCACTTTCCATAGCAAGCGTTGTAGTTGAATTTTTGAATCAATGGGGGCATTGTCGACTCCCTTGAGTGCATTATTATCACTCCTGTCTCTCACCAGATAAAGCACTTGCCTTGCGTTCACCAAAATGCGCTGGTGATCTTCAGCAAAGCCTAAAATCAGTTTAAGAGGTAAATATCCAGTGAAGGTGCCATCGGTGTGTACCATCCAGTCATTGGTCGAGTCAGGGCACCAACCCGCCATGCAAAGTGTTTTAGCTTCTTCCTCACTATAAGAGGGATATAGTTTCATGACACTGGAAATACCCACATTTCGAGTGCTATCCACCACGATATCGTTAATGACATACGTACTTCAGAAAACAGGAAGGCGAAAGCATGGTTGGCTAACTTGGATGTAGTGGGTGTAGAACCATCGGCTTTGGTGAGCCGACCTTCAATCTGAATAACACTTCCATGCGGTAGAGTGTAAATATCTTGGTTGTTGATAACAAATTGAATTTCATCATTGTTATTGAGTCCAGGCGTTTGAGCTTGATAAGAATGCAGATCAATTCTTACCACTCCTGGTTGCTCCTCGATGTGGTTCGCTACCTCTAGAATAGAATTCATCGCGGGGGTTAATGTGGTAACCCAAATGCTGTAAAATCTGCTTGTTCTGAGATGTTAACGTGTATTCACGTGGTAAACAACTAACACCATTCCTAGACGGTGCTGTTGCTTTATATACAAACTTCATAGTGGTTTTAGCACCAACTTGTAAGTCACTGGTGTGGTAGAATCTAGATCAATGAGTTGTTGCTCTCTATTGATCAGTCTTAATGTTATATTACGAATACCATCGACAGCCACAGAATGAAAAAGCACCACTGGAGGGTTTTCACGAATAATATAGCCATTGGGCGATGTTACAATAAAGTCATAAAGCGAATGCGACGGTTCTTGATTGGTGTACACTTGACTAATAATATTACACGTCACCGACACATGATGGTCCTCAATGAATTTCACTTCATGGTCTGATTCATGTTTTTTGTTGGACTCTAACACACGTGGTTTAAATCCTAGTAATGGACCAATGGAATCGGGGTGAGTTTTAAAGTCAATTTTGAATGTAGAAAAAATACTGCAGCGATGAGTGTTGGTATTTCCTACAAGTTCAAACTTGCGCGTTCCATTGAGAAATGACTTTAAACCATATTCATTGATCAACACCACATAAATGTGTTCATAAATGTCATCTATTGTATATCCACCAGAGTTCAGGGTGAGCACAGAATCATCATAGGAAAACTTGTTGTTCACATTTCCACGTATGTTGTATATTCGATTGTACGTTTCAAGAGAAACAAGTCCTAAACCATAAGGTTTTACACTCAATTCGATAGGTGGGTAAAAGTCTAGACTCACTTCAGGTCCACGTCCATGCAGTGTAAACGTCTTACTTTCCGCCGACATACTGTTGACGTTTTTGCTTATGTTGCGTCTTATATAAAAAAAAATAAACACAAACGTCCACACTGTTGGCTGTTAAACGTTTGCTCACGTTTCACATTATAATATATTTTGATCCTGTTTCCAAAATAAGCCACTAGTTCCATGGGCGGGGGCAAATTCCCAAAACTGTCAAAGTACCATACAGTAGATTCCTCTTTGACATAAGCTACATAATGTGTTCCAGGTCCTCGGTGATCATCCAAATTGACAACAGCACATTCATGTTTCCCGGGTTGTGAGGGTAATTGGTTTCGCATAAACACACCTCGAAAATGAGAAAGCTTCAGTTGTTTAGCATAGCTTTCCACTTGCTGATGCGTCAGGGCATGTCTTGCTATGGCTGAGGTTAAAGATGTTTTTATTTTATTTCTAAAAGGTGAAATTCCAAATCCTTGTTGATAAAAGGCTGGCTTCAAATTGACATTTCTAGCCCCCAGAGCAATGGCCTCCATTGTTTCATTGTGTCGCCGACTTTCATTGAGTTGTTGCTTGCCCTGTTGCACGGCTTTAATGGTTTTTGCCACTGCACTGGCGCCGCCTAAAAGTGAACCTAGAGCAGCCAGACCAGCGAATAATGCAGGTAAAAATCCCGCTCGTTTGGGGACGGGGATCACTCGCCCTTGTTTTGAACCCTGTCGCTGACGTTTTGGAATAACATGTCTCTGTGCTACTCGAAGAGCTTTCCTTATGGTCAACACATTATTTTTTCTTTTTTTCTTTCGTAAGGGCTTGTCCACGAATGTCATAAGCCCAGGCTTTGCCAAGGACTGGCTCATATTTTTTGTCTTTCTCACCACATATCTTTGTTTCACCATGATGATGATGACCAACAACCTTTCACATGAAAGTTTAAGTCGCAACTAACATTAGATTGTTATTTTCATGGCTGTATATTCCAATTCTACATAAAGTGGGAAATCATTTATGGTTTTTCCAGCTTGCTTTTCATTCCATGTCAACAGGAGATGAAAGGATAATTCGTCTCCTGCATTGACCATTTCTTGGTTATGGACCAACATCCTATGACCATTTATCTCTATTTGTAAATGGTTCTCATCAGGTATGGCATATTTGATGTGAATGGTTCCATTATAGTGTAGTCGATAGTGGCTAAAACCCGAAGCAAGCACATAGGTCAAGTGCTGGTCATGAACTAGCGGTATATGGTTTCTCTCATTCACAGGTTTTACATTTGTCAGATGCACTAAAAATACAGATGGGATAAATTTATAAAGCCTTTTCATTTCATAGGTCACGTATCGCTTGGTACAGACATCATCATCTTCTTGTGGGTCTTCCACGTGAATAATGCGGTGATGATTAGCGCTATAGCCATCCACCGTAAGCTGAGGCACTTTATCATAAAACTCATACACCTTGTTATCCACATACTTTTTTGTAGTAACGTCTGTAGACACTTGAGGATGTTTTACATGAGTTAACCGCTTTCCTTTAAAGTCATAATCTCCTTGTTTTGTGCGTGGCACTACTGACCTATCCACATAGTGTTTATTAGCAGGATCTGTTTCTTGTTTAGGATCATGTATGGGAACAGACCTAGCTTTGACCATCAACGCACGTCCAAAGACATCCATCGTCAACCTGTAGTACGAGTCTACTGTTTCTATGAAGAGGCTCGGTGCGATGTATATAGACAGCCTGCTAGCCTCTCTAAGCCTTAGTTGAAATGAAGCTAATTAAGCAGCAAGAGTCATTCCTTGTGAAGGACATGGTTTCCCATCTCTGCCCCACATCACGTGAACAACGCCATGGTTCACTGTTTCCATCTTCCATTCGCTGCATCATTGTGGGACCTTCCGGCTGTGGAAAGACCAATCTTATGCTGACACTTATTACAGCGCCCAATGGTCTGTGTTTTCAAAATATTTATATTTTCGCAAAATCTCTCTACCAACCCCTCTACGTGTTTCTGGATCAAGTCATGTCTGGATTAAAAAATGAGAATATGGGGTATTTTACATTTTCCACGCAAGAAAATGTTATTTCACCGGACGAGGTAAAGCCTGATTCACTCATGATTTTCGATGATGTATCGACTGAACGACAAGGTATCATTCAAAGCTATTTCAGCATGGGTCGACACAAACATATCGATTGCTTCTATCTTGGACAAACGTATTCTAAAATGTCCAAACAGTTGATTCGTGACAATGCCAATGTCATTGTTTTATTTCGCCAGGACGAGAGGAACAGTCGTTACATTTATAATGAACATGTGAATCCGGATATGACCTTTCAAATGTTTACAGAATTGTGTGGCAAGTGCTGGAACACACAACGTCATGCCTGTTTAGTGATTGACAAACAAAGTGAACTCAACCAAGGGCGGTACCGCTTAGGGTTTGATCATTTTATTGCTATTTAAGGCACTGTATCATTCCCTCTCAAGTCATTTGTCGCGACATCATGGCGTTAGCAGAGAGTCAATTGAAAAAGCATATTATTAGAGCAAAAAATACTATTCGCCAAAAGTTTCGTCAATTGAAACGATCGCGTGCGGATCATGCTTTGTTTATTCAACAACATTTAGCACCTCCGCTAAAAGCTATGTTGAAACCTTCTTTCAAGCCATCTGAAACGCTACCTACCGTTTCACAAGCCAGTCAGACGCACCACGAGGACTCTGAGGAAGAGAAAGAGGAAGATGAAGAGGAACAGGAAGATTTAACTAGTGTTAGCGAAGTTGAGGATAATGAGGAACAAGTGTTTACGCCTCAAAAAAAGGCATCACCCCTTGCAGAGTTTTTAAGAAAAAGGAAATCCTTGGCCATGGTCGAAACCCCTTGCCCTTCCAGATCGTCTCCATTTTCACAACTCTTGGCCACTCCTCAACATAAAGCTCAACTGAAAAACATTTTAATAAAATATTATGGATCAACACTGGAACCCTATTTCACCAATCTATTTATTGGAAACACAGATACCACGTATGGTGTTCGCTATGAGGATGATAGTTTTAAAATTGGTGATTCATCGATTAAATTTAGTCGTACTAAAGCTGTCATTAAAAAGATCAACTATAAATTAACACCAGGACTGTTAAAGCTACTATTCTCTCGGAGTCCCTCATCCCAAGATTATACGCCAGAGGACCTTGGTAAATATAAATCCATTTTATTGGATACCCATGCTCACAAAAGACAGTATGATCCCACTCAACAAGTGAATGCCAATATATCTCAAAAATATAAAACCATCATTGCAAAAATGTTCCCCACTAGTCAAAGTGGTCGTCGTAAAGTGTCCGCTTCAGGAGTGACATTTAAACCATTAAAACCCCTTGTGGATGTTACCTACTGGCACAATCCAAATAAACTCGTCCAGCGACTACAGCTGTTGCATGCTTCACGTCAAGCCGGCCATACTGGTCACGATTGGGAAATTCAAGAAATTGAGGAAGAACTTCGAAATGCCAAAATTATTGTTTAAACCCTCACCCATTAAAATGGGTGTTGCTCACGAGTTGCATCGTCCAGCTAGACGTCACTATCAGCGACTCAAGGTGATTTCACAGGGTGTGGATGAACTTTGGCAAGCAGACTTGGTTGAAATGATTCCCTATGCTAGCGTTAACGATGGTGTACGCTATATGTTGACGGTCATTGATGTTTATTCCAAAATGGCGTTTGTTGAACCTGTGCGTCGCAAGTCTAGTCCACTAGTTACCAAAGCCTTTCAACATATTATTCAACACTCCAAACGTCAACCTCAGCTGCTACAAACTGACCAGGGAAAAGAATTTTTCAACAAGGATTTCTCCAGTTTTCTCAAATCTAAGGATATTCACCATTACACCACGTACAGCAATCTCAAAGCCAGCGTGGTCGAGCGGTTCAACCGAACATTGAAAACCCATATGTGGAAAGCATTTACCGCCCAGGGCACTTATCGCTGGTTGGACTTGTTACCTGAGCTAGTGTCACGTTACAACGACACCAAACACAGAACCATTGGGACCAAGCCACGACTTGTAACTAAAAATATTCCACAACTGGATAAACTGTTTAACCCCATAAAAACAGCAGACCCTAAACGTCATCGCCTTAACATTGGGGACCATGTTCGTGTGAGCAAATTCAAGTCCGTCTTCGACAAGGGCTACACACCAAATTGGGGGACTGAACTATTTCGAATTCGTCAAGTCAATCTGAACAGTCCAGTCACCTATTTACTCGAGGACCTCAACCATCAACCCATAAAAGGCAGGTTTTATCTTCAAGAACTTCAAAAGACAGCGTTTCCTAAACATTACCTTGTGGAAAAAGTGTTGAAACAAAAAGGAAATAAACTATATGTAAAATGGTTGGGATTTAGCTCAGCCTTTAATTCTTGGATTAATAAAATACATGTTGTGTGAACCTGTGTGTCTTGTATTTATTTATTTACTCATGTTGTACTTAACCTACAGTCCTATGTACAATCCTCAGCTATATATGTATTATGAGCAATACATATTTCTTTCTCTCTTCACCTGTGTTCTCTCTTACACTAACCCCCCCCCCCCCTTCACCTCCCACCACTGTCAAAACAGGTTGTGACTTGTTAGCTCTTATCGTGCGCGTGTACAGGTGAACACCTGTGTGTTAGATCATATTACACATGAACTTGCATTTTCTCACGTATGAAGCAAAACAGGATGTGACTTGTTTCACAAGGAGGACGGTAATAAGGTCATTTCACACGTGTTCACATGTATTTCGTCACTTTCCTTTCATATCGTTATTCCATTATAGTAGTGGTGAACAACGTCAATTCAACACACACAAATGTAGTTAGGCCCTTTGACATAATTTAAATAAATTCATGGGCTAGTCCGTAGGAACCAGGCCAAAGGGACCCGTCCAAAGGGATCAGTCCAAAGGGACAAGGACTCGTCCACAAGGACTTGTCCACAAGGACCTGTCCACACAGACTTGTCCACAAGGACTCGTCCACAAGGACCTGTCCACAAGGACCTGCCCACAAGGACTCGTCCACAAGGACTCGACAACAATGACCCCGCCAACAATGACCCGTCAACAATAACCCATCCATAGGGATCCACTCCCCCACCCTCTTACAAAAGCCATGAGTGGGCATGCTAATTCATAGTGGCTATTCACCGAACATATGCACTTTATGTGGAACAACGTTTAAATCCATATCGGCATTCAAACTCTCACGTGTTGCAATTGGTAACAGAGATTCTCTAAAAAATTCAATTTCACTCTCTAGTAGGGGTAGGTTTTATTTTTGGGGTTGAAATATGTTGTCCAATGGAAAGGGGGTGTCAGCCCGAGTTCAATGACACCTCATTCGTCAAAATCCGACCACGGGTTCGGGAGTTATCGGGCTGCCGCCATCTTGTGAGGTGGGGAGGTGGAGGTGGATTTAGAACTCTCACAAAACCACTACTGTAATGCATTCATAACTGTTCCCGGGCGAAGCCGGGTCTGGTTGTTAGTCTTTCATAAAAGCATGTATTTTCCAGTCAGGTTTAGTCTAGGTGTTGGCGTACCATACTTTCACCGTATGACTTGAGTTCAAATTCAAGCATGGTTTGTTTTTCTACTTGATATATTTTCTATTTATTGTATTTTAATTACTCAGACGTTATAATATTAAGCATATATTGTGTGTCTTTTGTAATGGAGTATACTGTCTTATAAATACTTATCGGCTAGCACCACACATCTCAACACGATATCACAGCAATTTCCATTCGTTGTCCTTGATCCGCGGTAGAGTCTACTACAGCCAACATACTTTCTGACACGTAGGCCTAAACCAAATTCAGTAGTATGCTTTATTTTACAAGTAGGTAATGGCAAACGGACAGGAATAGGAATCCTTAGCCAATGAACTAGCCTCTTTATTGTGGAAACTTGCAATAAAACGTGCTGTGTAGTCGGTATTTATTTCCCCATTATAAAATACGCTCTATACTCGTATGTAATTATACGGGTATTTCGAAAACAACAAATAAAATAAGACACAATAGAAAAACAAGTTCTACATATTCGTACCACGGTGAAGCGGGTGAGAGCCAAGCATCTAGACCACTCGACCAAAATACAACATTGAGCTTAGAAGTCGTTAATAGGTTCAGGAAGTACCGTAATGATTGAAGATAAGGAAAATCTTTAGCATGGTATAACATATATAAATTCCTAACACTGGGGCAGATGACCTTGAAACAATCAATCAACGTATAATACACTATATATTTTAACAAGCTACTACAGCCAACATTCAATTATACTTCTTGTAAAGGACAATGAGTTATAACTATAGAGCATCCAGCGTTTAGAAAAGACTGTGGAGCCTTACGGCGACAGTGTTGCTAACTCTAGGCAGAGGTAGCGCTGACGTCATACGTTATTTGCACCAGCTTCGAGTACTGCGCTTTCATAAGTTAGTGGCACAACACAACCCCAGCAGCTACCTGAAGTAGAACACGCCCAGGAAGGAGCAGTTTTGCAGGTGTTAACGGATTGGACCAGTATTGAGGATACCGTACGCGAAGAGAACCAATAACGACATTCATTTCGTTGTGATTAGACGCATTACTGATGGACAGATGTCGAGAGCACAACCTTTGCTTCCTTCTTGGATGTATGCTGACTATGTTAACAATTTTTACGTCAGCAATACTATTGATCATCACCTTTTTTTGTTGTTATTAGTTAGGCTATAATTTAGTATCTTTCAATTCTATTCTTGTTGTTTTGTTTAGATTAATATTTGTAATATTGTAGTGAGTTAGCCATGCGGTTAAGGGCGCGCAGCTGTGAGCTTGCATTCGGGAGAGATTGGGTTCGAACCCAACTGTCGGCAGTTCTGATTCGATCGAACAGAATATAAAACAGACACACAACAACAAACCAATGACGGATAGTGCTTGAGAACTTATGTTGCCGGCGGAACTGAGCACGTTCTCCACTCCGGGCGAGCATGCAGCACTGGACGAGGCTCTTCTTTCCAGCGTGCTAACCTCGGGAATGTTTAAATCACTAAGACGTAATATAAACGATACTTGTATGCAATAACAAAGGTAATCAATTGGCAGATAATTGTAGGAAGCTATTATGACGAAAAATATATAAATGTTCATAGTTCCTTCATGATAAAAGGTGATGTAACATAACCAGTGTAGGGGGGTTTCCGTTAAAAGTAAAAGCCCATAAGACCCACAGTCTTTTCTAAACGCTGGATGCTCTATATACCCATACATTTAGGAGAAAGTAGGCTATATGTTCTTAGCTGAACATCTTATCCAGAATATCCAAGCTTATTCTTTAAACCTCCAACCCGGGGCTCGACATGTTAAATACTGTATCCTATTTCATAAAGCAGGATGACTAATGCGAGTGGAAGGCAAGTAGATAGAAACAGTCACCCAATTAACATGTTATCGGAAGATAAACTCTCAAGACCTCTCCAGACCACCCGCTTGTCATTTCCAAATGAATACAAATGCCACATTAATCTTGGTAAAGCTCCGCACAGAAGCAATATAGCCAACACACTTTCACTAATTAAATTTTCAACATGTATTACTCAGCAAGAAAACATCTCCCTTCTTCGAACATTTCTTGGAATTCAATATTCCTCTGTTTCTTGTTTTTGTTGTGTTACACCAAGCAAGAACAAGCAAACTTGTAGTTTTACTTGACCTTAAATCTTGACGTCGTAATCATTTTATGTCGTCCATTCCAAACAAAAAAGAAAAATGACAAAAATAAAAATAAAAATAATTTAAAAATCAAAAATTAAATAAATAAAAATATAAAATTACAGAATAACTAAATAAAAATATAAATATAAAAATTAATAAATAATTAAAAATAAAATGGATTTTTTTTAAACATAACATAATATTAAATAAAGAAATAAATGAATAAATAAAAAGTGGGTAAATAATTATGGTAAATACGAGATGCGTTCCTAATATCACATTCATCATTTATTTTCACAGGGAAATTGTATTACAAGGTGAGAATATACTTGATATCTATTTCTAGAAAGATCCTGGTAGAATTCAGTTGCCAGCTATTTCACAAAATTCTTCACAGCCTATAGAACCTCATTGTTGCAGTCGTGGACGTGCTGGGGCGCCCTGAGCGGCCTTATCTTCTATATTTTGCTTTTCTTTACTAAGCATTGAGCATCAGCGTCCAACCATTTGCCGGGACATGACGTCGTCTACATAGACGCTCCTTAAGTGGTGATACATATCTGAAGCTCTAGTGCCACGCATCCATTGATAGACCACAACAGACCACACTTCAATTCAGGACCGCGTTTCCAGGACATTTGTTTCTGCTATACCGGGTTGCATACTGATGAACTTGCGCACGCCGATCTGCTACTTCTCTCTCTGCTTGGGCACTCAGCACATGCGTCAGTTCATGCTCTGCCCGTCGAGAATTCAGGATATATTGTCCCTTATCATGGCGATGTATTTTCTGCCCTTTTCTTAAGGGATTCCGAAATATCCTATACTGCCCATGTTTGTTTTCAACATTTTATTTTCTCAGGTACTATTGAAAGTAACTAATAGATTTTTTTCAGGGATATTTTTAAGGCCCTCTTATTACATTACCACATGTGATTTTAAAAAAGAAAGTATTTTTGATTTTTCCTGAGATTTTCAATGGCGTACGTTTAACAAAAATTTCATGAATATGTGGCAAAATATTCTTAAGTAGATTTTGAAAAACGGCTGTGTTAAAATATAGGCTAAGATATAAATAAGGAGCAATCACTTCTTAAAATTTCGACCTTGTATGTTGAAGAGTTCCAGATGAATGGTAATTTTTGCAGTAATAAATGCATTTAAGAGAGAAACTGAATCAAATTTATTTCCGGGTTTAGAACATGCCAGTCCTACATGATTCCTTTTCTTCCATTTCCAGTTCTTTCATGCCCCTTTTCCCTTGCTTCTAATGCCCATCTTGCTGTCTTAAGATTCTTTTAAAATGCCTGTTGTTTAATACAAAGGAAAATAAAACAAGTAGTTCTGTGAAGAACTGAATATCCTATTTTCATATATCCTTTTGTTCGTCTCCATTAAAACTCTCCCGCCTATTAAAAGGAAACGAAAGGAAGGAAGATTATGTTTTACGTGACCGGTGAATCTTGTGATTATGAGCCACGGGACCTCCTTTTTACGTGGAATTACGAACCACAGGACATGGCAGTTCACTTCGAAAAGGTAGACTGGGTTCGATTCCCGGTCAGTGCATGTGAGATTTTCGAAGTGAACTGCCATGTCCTGTGGTTCGTAATTCCACGTAAAAAGGAGGTCCCGTGGCTCATAATCACAGGATTGTTCTATTTGTAGGCCAGTAGATGAAATTTTTGCGATAGTTCATTATACAAATGCTCATTTCGATCGCGTGATTAGGGTGCAAGAATTGCATGCTGAGTTTCTATGCCCAAGATTGCGGGTTCAAACCCGGCCGAGCCGTCGGATTATTTAAGAGCGTCAACAATCCCTCAGTATGCCTTCCTTCGGAGGTGAAGTAAAGCCGGCGGTCCCATGTCATAGATTTATGGCATGTTAAAGAACCTTCCACTAATTACACCTGTGTGAAGCTAAATTGTATAGGTTAGGAATGTAAACAACGCTCTTAGGTTTCTACGTTCGTAGCCAAGAGCCGACTGCGGTGGCGTCTAGTAGCTAAGTTCTGAACTAGGCCTAGTAGTCATTGACGGTGGCGTTTGGCGGCAAAAGTAGGAACTATTTGAAAAATTCAAAGTTGCAGTCCTTACTTGAATTAAAATACATATACAATTAACACCAGTTATCAGACATATTCGACACACACCCAAAGTACACGGGGATACATGACCGCGTTGTCGCAGCCCCTAAACTGAGGAACCAACCAACCAAAAATTAATTTTAAAAAGATGACAGTAAATTAAATTCAGTATAGGTTAAACATTTACCGTACTAAGTGTCACTGCGACCAGATAATGAAAACACGAGAAAATTCAATTTAAATATTTTAACTTTGCTTGGCCGCCATGTTGGTTTTGTACTTAACCGGTTTTTGAAAGTCACATAGATGAACATATCGTAGTATTTTTATCACCATACAAAATTTCAGGTTGATATTAGTACCAGTTTTTGATTTCGTAGAATGCCGGTGAAATATTTCTTGCGGCCGCCATGTTGGATTGGTGAAACGTATAAAATTTTAAAAAGCACAGTCGAGGTCAGACAAGGTTGTAGTGTAACTAAAAATGTGGGGAAGCTCCGGGGATTCGATAGAGGACCTGACAACAAGCAAAACATGTCCCGTAAACATATGGTATATGTGTGTTCGTTGCCATGTTACAAGCATTGTTTGTGGGGTGCATAACACAGATGGCAGCACGATGCTAGTTGGTTATTTGTGGAGGGCACACAGGCCACTTGTACCTTTCTTCGCTATTCTAGTCCAAACAAACAGATAGGGCGTCAGGGCCCGAAACAGTGGTCTGTTCGTTCTGCCGAACTCAACGGATACCAAGAGCCCGCTGATGAGCCACCTTGATATTCCTAGACAAAACCCCTCACAAGACACGGCATAAACCTAGAAAAATTACTGCGTTTTATACAAAATTGAGTCAGAGATACTGGTCTCTTTTTCACACTCCACAGCGTAGTATGTACCATACTGATTATTGCACAGTATGCATATAAACTCGTGGCAGGCCTGATGGAAAGACTTCCTGGTGCAGATGCGTTGGTGAAACCCATGCATCGCAAATCTCGTTACTAGGTGTCTTAGCTCGTAGTCTGCTCGCATCCATTCCCTATTTAACATTGCATCTGTGATGTAGAAGGTTTCAGTAATGGAATCTCTCTTCCTTCGAAGTTCCCGTAGAAGTTCTTCACATGCCGGTGTGGATGGTAAGTGCATTTGCAATCTGAGGTCTTCTACCAAAAACGTTTCTTTTGCTAGTACAAACACGTATCGTGAGAGGGGGAGTTTCTAAACCCCCAGGACCCTTTTCAGATACCTTGGTTTCAGGCTTTCGAGTTCTTGCAGTTGCTTGCATGTTAGGCAGGGGCGTATATAACGCGGGTGCCCGGGTCCCCCCCCCCCCCCCCCTCGAAATGTTTGTCACATGAATTAAAATATTAAAAACCAATATAATCTTGTACTATTGTTACTAAGTGACGTATGGCAACGTTGCAAAGCAGGGCGAAGGTAGAGCGATGTAAACAGTGTGACAATCAGTTTGCTCTGGTCTTATGTGCAACAACATAACCTCCTATTACTCTCCAGTGCCTTTGCTCTTATGAACGTACCAAGAACAGCAATAAGTGCCCTTGAATCGAGTGACAAAAGATTTTTCCCCCTAACTTTTATACCCTTATCAAACTTTTGGCAAATTTGCCTCTCTATGTAGCTACCGGTACTGCCGAACGGAGTTTCAGTTTGAGTTGGTTGAAAAGATAGGCCTATTTAAGAAATTCTACTTCTGAAAACAGACTCGACGGTCTAGCATTGTTATCTACTCAAAACCGACAGCAGTGGCTACGTTGGCTAAAGCGTTAGGCCATGGGGCCAAGTTCTCTGCTGATTTGGTAGACGCATGGGTTCAAGCCCCACCGTCGGCCGTCCTGGAAATGGTTTTCCATGGTTTCCCCATTTTCAACAGCAGGCAAATGCTGGGACGGTACCTTCTGACAGGCCACGGCCGCTTCCATCCACATTCTTGCCCAGTTTCTTTCATCTTCATCCATCTCTCATCCCGACGCGCAGGTCGCCCACGGGCGTCGACTAGAAAGACCTGCACTTGGTCTCTCAGGAGGCCACACGACAAAAAAAAAATCTACTCAAAGAAAACATCACTGACGATGAAGTTATGAACCGATTTGGTAATGCTTCAAGAAACCTTGACTTTATATTATAGTGTGAGTTGTAAATCAAAACAGTAATGTTAATTCTTTCCATGTAAACACTATCAAGTGAGCAAGTTGATTGTATTAATAAAAAGTAGTTCCGTGAAGAACTATACAGCCTATTTTCATATATCCTACTTATGTTAATTGCCACTATCAACATACAATATTTCAGTTTGATTGCTGTAATAGATTCGAAGATATTGAGAACCGACTAAATATTTCGGATGGTCGCCATATTGGATTTTATATATGTAGGTCCTAGAGTTATGTACTGTTACATGCAGATTATTGTGAACGTGTAGTATTCAAACTTCAATCGTATAATTAGGACATAAGAAAAAACAAGGAGATTTAAAAAAAAATCACAGCTGCCATCTTGAGGTTATGGAAACAATTGAAATAAATTAGATGCCAGTGGATTAACATTCGGATAAAGATATACTGTACCAAGTTTCACTGAACGCGGATGGTTAAATTGCGAGAAACGTCCATGTGAATATTTATAATTCGCGTCACCGCCATGTTGGATTTGTGATCACCAGGTTATTTAAAGTCCTATAGGTGAACTTAAGTTCATAGCCCCTATGAACATTAAAAAATTTAGTTTGATTGCTAAAATAGATTCATAGATATTCAGTATCGTCTAAATATTTCGGATGGTCGCCATGTTGCATTGTTAAATGTATAGGCCATAGAGTCATGTACCATTAAAGGAAAATTATTGCGTAGGTTCATTATTCAAACTTTCACTTCGATCGCATGACTACATCACAAGAAATAAAAACTTAATTTTAAAATTCGCACTGCCGCCATCTTGAGGTTATGTAAACAATTGAACTAAATTAGATACCAGTGGATTACAATGTGTATAAATATTTCCTGCACCAGGTCAGTGCGCTTGAAACATTAAATCGCGAGAAAGGTCTATTTAAAATGTTCAAATTCGCTTGGCCGCCATGTTCGTTTTGTAGTTAACCGGTTTTTGAAAATCTTATAGATGGACTTCCAGTAGTGCCCTTTATTTCCGTACAAAATTTTAGGGAAATACCGCTAATAGTTTCAGAGATATAGAATGCCGGTGAAATATTTCGCACATCCGCCATCTTGTGATTATGTAAACAATTGAACGAAGTTAGATGTCGGTGCATTACAATGTATATAAACATATACTGTACCAAGTTTCATTGCGTTTGGTTGGTCAAATCGCGAGAAACGTCTATTTAAAAGTCGCAAATTCGCTTGGCCACCATGTTGGTTTTGTAGTTACCAGGTTTTCAAAAGTCACATAAGTGAACTTATAGTAGTTCCCTCTATCACCATAGAAAATGTCAGGGTAATATCGGTAATAGTTTCGGAGATATTGAATGCTGGTGAAATATTTCGCACAGCCGCCATGTTGGATTGGTGAGTCGTAACAAAATTTGAAGGGCACGGTCGAGGTCGCCGGGAATAGTGCTATGAACTTTCCGAGTTTCATTGAAATCGCTCCTGCCGTTTAGATTTTATTAGGGGGGGACACACACACGAATCACACATACACACACACACACACACACACACACACGCACACACACACGGACAAAAGGTGATCTCATAAGCCTATTTTTTCAAAATTGTTAATAGGCTAAAAAGTAATATAAAATGGTCTTGGTTGTGTTTGACATTAACCAAACATAAAACAGCACAACAAATTGGTTGAAAAAGTGATGCCAGATAGCTTTAAAACTCATAATTTTGCACCAAATTATACAAAAGCTTCCCGGTAAGGAATCCCGGACTCCCTTCTCTTTGGGGCCTATTCCATTCCCCCTAATCCCCGGTTGGGCACCCCCCAAAATTAAACACTATATACGCCCCTGATGATAGGTAATCCCAAATGACCTCTAGCCCATATGAATCGGTGTTTTTTGAAAGGGCGTAAACGACTCCTCTGACATTTTCACTTTTTTAGCGTTTTGTTTTCCTTTTGGATAGAGCCATCTGTTTCCTTTGAAAGGACGCTTGTGCAAGCGTTCTTTCCGTATAAAACTCAGGTTCATATTGAGTATTTTTGAAAGGGCGGACGTGCGTCACACCCAAAGTACACGGGACTACATGACCAAATAACCAAACAACAATGACATTCTTACGTTGTAAGTGTTTCCCTGTGCTTCAGATTTGTTGCAATTTTTTGGGTGTAGCAAATCCATTCCATCTGAACACAATGTCTGTGTTTAGATTTGCACTAATTTGTTAGTATTGCCCAAAAAAAAATTTTTAGTCCTAAACTGATATTTAACAATGATCCATTATATTTTGTGTCCATCTTTGCCATATATTTGTGTAAATATCTGTCTCTAGCAAATAGATTGCATTTTCGAACAATTTAATTAACATTTTTGTGTCTAATTATTCGATTTTCTTTGAAAGGGCGTAGTTGCACGATTTTCTTTTGGGCATAGTCTATCTTCCGGACAAAAATTTATAAAATTATTTTAGAGAGTGGAAAATGTTCCATAAAAGCATTTCAGGCACAAAATCCATTAAAATAAAAATAAAATTAAAAATTGAGCCTTTGGGGAAATTTTATTTAGTTTAGCATCAATTTCCTTTCGTTCACCTACGCCCTTTCAAAAAACACTGATTCATATGTGATAGAGGGTACTTTCTTAACCCTCAAAAGTTCTATAGCTGATTTCATTGACATTCTTTAAAGATGCCTGATGTCACTTAATATGCTTCTGAGTGTGACAGCAAGCCTCTTCTTTAAACGTAAAAGTTCACCCTGTTACTTTCATAGCGATTCCTAGATTATATTACAACCACTACTACAGTAGTTGGAAGAAGCACATACCCACAGCCACAAAACTAATCCCGACTTCCATCAAACTTTTATGTGAGCCTTAGCATATGTTCAGTGCCGGGAAGCCGTGCCATAAAACTGTATATTTCTACATCAGTTGTGTAGGTACAATACGTCACGAGCGGAGAGCTTTAAAATTCAATGCGGAGTGTTTTATCTTGTTTGCGAGGGCGGTCTGAAACTAGGTCAGCCCGAGAGTAAGAATCTCTCCCCCGCAGTCATATCGTGGAGTAGAAGGTAGAGAATTTATTGCTCCATGCCGTTACTCTGAAACCAAATAGTGCGTCTGGATGACACACTTTAGGGCAGATTTCATCGCAGAATTCCACTCCACAAAATATCAGAAATCCTAAAACTGTAAAGAAATTTAAGGTAGTTTGGTTGGTTCCTCAGTTTAGGGGCCGCTACAACGCGGTCATGTAGCCCCCTGTACTTTGGGTGTGTGTAGAAACTGTGTGATAACCGGTGTTAATTGTGATGACTGTATTAGTGTGTGTTTCTGTTTCTTAATTCAA
This sequence comes from Meconema thalassinum, assembly GCA_946902985.2. Lineage (NCBI taxonomy): Eukaryota > Metazoa > Arthropoda > Insecta > Orthoptera > Tettigoniidae > Meconema > Meconema thalassinum. The sequence goes on along the minus strand of OX336396.1, from coordinate 81,681,572 downwards.
GTAAGGACTGCAGACTTTGAATTTTACACGTAGTCCCTACTTTTGCCGCCAAACGCTACCGTCAACAACTACTAGTTCAGAACTTGGCTACTAGACGCCACCGCAGATGGCTCCTGGCGACGAACGTAGGAACATGAGCGTTGTTTACATTTTAACCTACTTTAGCTTCACACAGGTGTAATTAGTGAAAGGTTCTTTAACATGCCATAAATCTATGACATGGGACCGCCGGCTTAATTCCCCTCCGAAGGAAGACAAACTGAGGGATTTTATCGCTCTTAAAAAATCCGACAACTTCGGACGGGTTTGAACCCACGATCTTGGGGATAGAAGCTCAGCATGCTACCGACTACGCCACCTAGGCCGCCAAAAAGAAATATAAGATTGCATGCCGAGATACTTGCTGAGTCCTGCTAACTACCTTGTGTCACACATGAAGGAAGGTAGGGCAGATGGTTGCGCAAGGATTATATTTAGGATACGATAGAAATGTTTGTGACAGATCATTCTTCTTATTCTTCTTTCTCCTCTTCTTTCGTTTCGCCGTCTTTGGGGTACGTTTATCAGTGTGTTGTTCTTTCCTTGGTGCCCAGTATCTCTTCATTCTTTATGATCTTTCTTTCCCTAATCTTCCGAGATGACGAGTTTGGATTTTAGTGTAGACTAGCTCGGGAACAGTTACCTCACAATTGAATGGAGATTGTTGGCAGAAATGAAAACTTAACCACTTATAGTGGGCGATTTATTGAAGATAGAGGTATGCTCTCGGGGCATTTTTTGTAGAACATTTCATGCTGAACAATTCTTACACTCTTAATCTATTGATATTATTAACGGTTTTCCCAGCGTAAGCTTAAAAGGCGCACGGACGTCAGGTTTCTTTTAGACTTTTCACTGAAATCGTTACTGCTTGGCTTCCTTTGATCACAAATAAATTATTTTCTACAGAAACCTTCCTCGAGATATCGTTTAAAGAATGGTGAAAACCGCATCAAAATCCATCCAGTGATTCTCGTGATTACCTGCGACATCCAAGTATAGTTTTCTTGGAACATTATATTTTCGTCTTTATTAATTATTTTAGCTTTTTGATTGAGTAGTGAATTGTCTGTAATTGTTAATACTACTCGGTCTTTTTCCGTTTTATTTTTAACCATGTGGATTTTGTTTTGGGGTTACGGAAGAAATCAAAGATTTGTTTAGTTAATCTATTAGAGTTCATTCTGAGATGTTGACTGTAAAAATGTATCCTTCTTTATCGCATCATTTCTGAGAGGTTTTCAATTTTCTTGTAGAGAGACTTATTTTTAATACTCAGCAATTATTCTAGGTTTGTGCCGTGAAAGCCAATATACCATCGTTTTGGAAGCCTTCATAGGGAGGTTACGGCCGCTTGAGCTTTCGGTTCTCGCAGTGAAGAGGAGCAGGTGCGCTTCATAAGAAGGGAGGTAGTGCACAGTTCGCTACTCCAGTGGGGGTCCGGGCAGGGATACCAAGAGCGTGCTGATGAGCCAGCTTGGTGTCCTAGGCGAAACACCACACATGACACGGTACAAACCTAGAAAAAATGCTGAGTTTTAATTCACTGGCCGTGAAAGCCAATATACAGTCTTATTATTATTATTATTATTATTATTATTATTATTATCATCATTAGCATGCCCCGTGAGGTTGGGGTAGCGTGCCTGCCTCTCGCACGGTGGCCCCGGGTTCGATTCCCGACTCCGTCAAGGATTTTAGAAACTGACTTAAGGGTTGGAACGGGGTGCACCCAGCCTCGTCAGGACAATTGAGTAGCTGTCTGACAGTGAGGCAGTGCCCAAGTCACGAAAACCAGAATTAACGGCCAAGGACCCGATGCGCTGACCACGCGTCACCCCCATATATGCAAGCCAAATGGCTGGGCAGCGGTCGCTTGGTAGGCCTATGCCCTTCATGGGCCGTAGTGCCACGGGGTTATTATTATTATTATTATTATTATTATTATTATTATTATTATTATTATTATTATTATTAAGTAATATGAAATATCTCTCTAACATATCACGTGGTTAAGAGTGAGAGCGAGCCATGGACCCTGATATCGCAGTAAGCAAGTAAGTTAGTGAGTGAGGAAGGATGGTTGGTTGGTTGCTTAGATTAGGGACTGCGACAACGCGGTCATGTAGCTCCGTGTACTTCGGGTGTGTGTAGAAACTGTCTGATAACTGGTGTTGGTTGAGTGATGACTGTATTAGTGTGTGTTATCAGTTTCAATTCAAGTAAGGGCTGCATACGATAATTTCAAGCAGTTCCTACTTTTGCTACCAAATGCTACCGTCCACGACACCTAGCTTGCCGACTTGGCTACTAGATACCATGGCAGGCAGCACCTGGTGGCGAATGTTGAAACTAATATAGCGTTATCAATTCTAACCTACAAATTTTGTCTTCACACAAGTGTAGTTAGTGGAAGGTTCTTTTTCATGCCATAAATCTAAGACATGGGACCGCCGGCTTTACTTCCCTTCCGAGGTAAGGGGTACTGTGTGAGGAAGGAAGGAAGTAAGTAAATAAGTAAGTAATTTAGTGAGTAACTAAGTAAAGAAACAAGCAAGTAATTAAGCAGGGTCTACATGTTAAATAGACTGTCTAGTAACGTGTGTTAATGTTGTCTCTATAGTAGTGTGTGTATATTCAATTCAGGTGAGGATTGGCACGGAGGCAGCCGTGGCCTTAAGTTAGGAATAATACCAGCATTTGCCTGGAGTAGAAGTGGGAAGCCACGGTAAACCACTTCCAGGATAGTTGAGGTAGGAATCGCACGCACCTCTTCTCAGTTTTGCTGAGTGTACCCCGGGTCAAGCCGTTAGACAAGAATTTAATCACCTGGCAGAGACGTGAGTCAAACCCGGATCATTAGGGTGACGGGCAAAAATTCTAGACACTGCACCACGTGCGGTGATTTTGGTATATTCTGTAACATGGTTCCTTTACCTACGCACATTCCTAACCTGGGCAACGTGAGCTGAAGTGATAGTTTTAACCTATTTACAGTGTTGGGAATTTTAGGGGCAGATTACCTCGCTGTTCCTCCCCTTAGAATTGAAGTGTTCGAAATGTGGTGTTACAGGAGAATGATGAAGATCAGATGGGTAGATAAGATTACAAACGAGGTGGTATTAAGACGCGTGGGAGAGGAGAGATGTTTCTGTCGACTGTTAATGAAGAGAAGAGATAGGTTGGTAGGTCACGTACTAAGACACCCAGGAATAGCAAGCTTAGTTATGGAAGGAAGGGTCGAGGACAAGATCTGTAGGGGTAGTCCAAGGTTATAATATGTTAAACAGATGGCCTCGGATGTAGGGTGTGGTAGCTATGTAGAGATGAAACGATTTGCTCAGGACAGGGAGGTATGGAGAGCTGCATCAAACCAGTCAAAGGACTGAAGACTCAAACAACAACAAGAATAACTAACAATGTTTGGAATAACTTATTTGTAGTTTCATGTACAGGGTCATTGAAAAGGTTTGTAGCAATTTCAAAACATCTTATCTCCAGTTGTAAGTGAGATAAATTAATAATTCGATCTGAAAACTAATCACGAACTCATCGAGTTTTAGTTTTAGATGTGACTGCACTCCCCCGTGACCTTCAGCCGATGCACAGAATGAGGAAGCTGCCACGCCATTGTTTCAGTAGTGAGTGTGATTGCAATGGCGACAGTTCAGCAGAAAGTGCAGCGTGTGTTGTGGTTAGCGGAGTTAAAATCTGTTATAACTAGGGCCCGGATGTTGGTGCCGTAAAATAGTTCCAAAAAATGCACTTAACATTTTGAAAAATGACTGTAATAAATGTCCTAAAAATTTGAAAAATGCACTATAAAAGGAGAAAATGATCTTATAATAATAAAATCACCAATATTCCAAAAATTCGAAAAATGCAACATAAAATGGAGAAAATGAACTTATAATAATAAACACACCTATATTTCAAAAATGACATCTTGCTCAAACTGAAAAGACAATTAAAATAGATTTCTAGCACTTAACAAAAGTTTTATGTTCCCTTTAGTATGAGGTGCACTGCACTACGAATGTCATTCTGATGTTGTCCAATGTAAATGATCTGCGATCATCAGCCAACGAGTTTTTATATCTCGAAAAGCAGCGTTCAACATCAACTGATGTGATCGGAGTGTACTTGAAATGAGGAAGGTCGTTTGCTGCTAAATCCTCCACAATCCCAGTAGTTTTCACCAGAAAGAATGTATGAGATTTTGCATAATGTTTTATACCAGGTGTTTTTGTCCGGCAATTTTTTCAGTTTTGATGCAATATCCTCAGAAATTTCGCCACGATTGTTGCTAAGACTAGTTTCCACCCGGTTGATTAAGGAAATGGAATCAATATTTCAATATTTCAAATTATCTTGTGTTAGCTACTAACTTCTTCTTAATTCTGAGAGGTGTAACTCCCTGTAGCGTGACTAAATTGGAAAAAATGACCTCAAAAGGCCGATTTCTCTAAAATAAGACCAAAAAATTTACCAAATCTTAAAAAATGCTCTTAAACTGAAAAAATAGCAAAAAATGAAAAAAGATGCAAAATAAAAATAACATATTTGAAGAGGGGGTGGCCCGTCTGGAGTTTCTATGTACTTCAGCATTGTTTCAGACAGCTCAGTAAAAAGATGACATGTCATCAACATCCGTGCCCTAGTTAAAACTGTTCAGTGAACTCTCCGACGTGTTTATGGTAGTGATCCCCCTCGTGCTACGAGCATTAGACGGTGGTATGAACAGTTTCAGAAAACTGGCAGCGTTGACGTGAAGAAGTCCCCCAGACGCCCTAGAACGAGTGATGAAACAGTCGAGCGCACATAGAAACATTATATGGATTGACAAAAACGTTTTGAGATGGTGAAATCAACAAAAAATACTCGTTTTAATATCACAAATTGTTCCTGAGCTATGCCTTTTGAAATTGCTGCAAGCGTTTTCGATGACCCTGTATTATGGATATTACATACGAGATAAGCCTTGGTCTGGACTCACACAGTACATTGGATTGCATTTGTTCATCTGTTATGGTAAAACCTCTACTCCACTTGATTGACAGTTTAATTGTGCTATTGAACTATAGACAATGGCTGTTGAGGCGAGATCGAATGCCGCCGCATGTAATGAATTTGTCGAAATAGATTAGCTACCCCGTTACTCCACCATGATTGATTATTGGCCACTTCAGACTCAAAACCACGGTATTGTTGCGCCAGAATTAATTACTTTTAGATAAGAGTAATGAATCTACTTTAACGTATTTTAATTTAATTTAATTAAATTATTTTCTCACAATAATGGTAATAATTTTATGTTCGACCCTGACTATTATGTCAGAAAACTGTATCATAATGATGGTCATTATAACACTATTTTTACCCTACTTTTCACATTTTGCAAAAATGAGGAAAATGTAGGCTTATGAGATCGGGCAAATGTGTGTCTGTCTGTCTGTCTGTCTGTCTGTCCTTCTGTCTGTCTGTCTGTCTGTCTGTCTGTCTGTCTGGCTGTGGGTGTGTGTCCCCCTATCAACTCCTAAACGGCTGCAGCAATCGAAACAAAATTTGGTAGGAGTAAAGAATATCTCACGGCCATATTTGAAAATTATGTCAGTGCTACCAACTGCTGAAAAATCGCAATTGAAATTTGAGCTCCATGTTGGATATCTTGGGAGGTATGAATGGGAGCTATTTCAAAATTGGCACACGTATAGATAATAATATTGCAGTTTAATTTCCAGGAGGCCATACATGGCAGTGTCGCCAAAATGATTATAAGCCTGCTGATAGGTCCAAAATTTAAATGCATATAACATCTACACTATCAATTGGATTTCAACCAATTTTCGGATGTGCTGTGTGTACATAAACAGATATGACTGAGCATATTCTTAAGAGCCACCAGGGCTGCCAACTGTTAATAAATGCTCTCAATTTTTTTAAATCCAAATACCCATATATCCGAAAGTATGGAGGCCGACAACTTTAAACTATGCACACGTTTAGTACCTGACATTCTATATAAATTTGGAGTAACTTATATACATCAGTGCTACCAACATGATTCTAAGCCTGTTGAGAGGTCAAACTTTAAATACATGTAACTTCTATACTATCATTTGGATTTCAACCAAATTTCGTGTGTGCTATGTGTACCATTACAGATATGACTATGCCGATTCTTAAGAGTAAGCAGGGCTGCCAACTGTTAATAAATACTGTCTCTATTTTTGTTACCCTAATATCAATATATCAGAAAGTATGCAAGCCAATAGCTCTAAACTTTGCACATGTATAGTACCTGGCATCTAGATTAATTTGGAGTAACTAACATAGGCCTACGCCAGTGCTGCCAACATGATTCTAAGCCTGCTGATAGGTCTCCAATTTTAAAATGCATGTAACTTCTATACTAACTAATGGATTTCATTCAAAATTGACACAACAATAGACCATATCATTTCAGATTATTTCTGATCAATACATGTAAGTCATTGTTGCCAACATGATTTTACGCGCGCTGTTAGATCCAATGTTTAACTGCATGTGACGTCCATGCTATCCATTGGACTTGAACCAAATTTTGTATTCTGTAATTTAAGAGATGGAACTAAGAATATATTCAGTCACCAGGGCTGCCAACTGTAGTTCTCTATTAGGCTACATTATGCCAGGTATACATTATTTCGAACTAATTAGAAATTTCGATCTTACCAACTTAATTTCGTCGTTATTCTAGATAGATCCATATAGATTAATCATTGGCATGAATCTTAAATTTTAAGAAAAGTAGGCTCTTTAGTTCGTCACGGAACTTCTTGTTCATTATGAAACAGTTTCTCCCATCAATCACAGCTCAAGAAACAGTTGTTTGACCAATTGGATAAGGATAGCATCGCACCTGCACTGAGTTCCAAGACCTTCTAATTTAAATTTCACTGCGAGGCCTAGAGTCATAGTAGGGTAATCGAGGAGGCCATGGTCAAATACAAGGCATTCTCTGCGTCCCATGCGCTCTGTTCAGAACATAAAACTGGTGAAATCTCGACAGATATTTATGAATATTTATGTTCGAACATAAAATAATCATAATAATTATCGTCGAACATAAACAGTCGTATGCAACTCGCCTATAATGGTAATTAAGACACTCGTATGGAAATTATAAAACTCGCATACGCTCGTTTTATAAACATACTGGTGACTTAATTATTGCCATTATAGGCTCGTTGCATAATATACTGTTATACGCATCAGAAACCCTAATCGTTGGAAGCAGATCACTAACTAAAAATTTAGAAAACGTAGGAAGAAACATATTTGACCCAGTGTACATAGAGTGATGAAAAAGAGGTTTCATGAATTATACCAACATTCCGAGAAAATATCAAACACTATTAGAAAATCCCGGTCGAAGTTGTCCGATTTTTTAAGGGCTTAAAACTCCTCAGTATGCCTTCCTTCGAAGGGTGGAAAAGGGTATGCTGCACCCTTTTAGGGATTTCGAAATGATGTAAGGTTTCGGACACAGGGATTGAATCTTGGGTGATTGAAGAGACCAAGATTAGAATTTGCCTTTGCGTTTATTAAAGTTTTTAAACAGCATTTAAAGTTACTTCTAATAAATATAGCTTTAAGAATTAACAAGGAGAATAATAAAAATGCAAATTCAAAATGCAATGTTTTTAAAACAGCGTATAAAGTTACTCCTAATAAATATAGTTTTAAGAATTAACAAGGAGAATAATAAAAATGCAAATTTTCAAGTTTCTCCAGGAAACGGAAACGGTTAACAAAATTCCCTTATGAGGGATTAAAAATTTATATTGTTCATAAAAAGAGAGACATAATTATAAACACCTAAACGAGGAACTCTTAATGATTAACCATGATGAATATGATACCACCTTTCAATGAGGTGAAAATACATAACCCTTTCTTTAGGCCAGCAAACCCTTGGCTGGAAACAGTTGGTTGGTCCGCAAGGGGCTGATGCTTTGAAATGGCAGTTCTATTTGCCCGCACAGGGCTGATGCTCGTGGTTAATGCGCCCACACTCCAGCAGCGCTGGTTCAGAGCCAAGGTTTTGGCGATGTTCAGTCGTGATGACGAGAGTTGACCAGCAGTGAGATGTTTCTTGGTATTAACATCTCCGCTGGTTCGAGAAGTTGTCTTTTCCTTAGGCAGACCTTGAACTGAGTACAGCGTTAGTAGAACATGCCCAGCCGCCAGCTGGAGCAAAGGTTGGCCTGGAGCCTAACTCCGTGATGACGTGACGCAGGGCCTTCGGCAAGACCGTGCCACCAGAGGGTAATGACCCCCGGCAAGCTTGTAGTAGCAAGTGAGTGAAGATGGAGAGTCAACCCATAGGCCGATGGACCTACGGTTATATAGCGGTAGTGACGTCAGCGCGCCGAATCTTCCAGAATGAAGGAGGAGTGAAAGAGCAGCCAATCAAAGCACAGCCCCATGCACATTGCGAGCGTTGCCGCTGGGGCAAGCACAGTACCTCGTGAGAAAATGTGACGGTATGGTGCGTCTAGAAAGACACTTCAAAAAAAAAAAGGTAAGTACATGAATAATAAAGAACAACAATTCAGATGAAACATAAGTTAAATAAATAAATAAATAATCAGAACACCGCGTTCATACTGCAATTATAAAGGAAAAAAATAATGGGGCAGAAATTGAACGTGTTTTTCAAACCGTGCGGGAAACATAGCCTACAAAAAACATTCGCAAAAGCGAACATGCTGGGAGGGGCGAGAAAAAATTGCAGTAAGAAAGCGCAGAAGTTAGGCCTCGCGTGGCAAAGGAGCAATCATAGTGATTGGCCTAAGAAAATGGCCAGCAGAAGTCTGCAGTTTTACCACGCGAACCCTACCATCTCTGCCAGGAAAGCACTCAACAACCCTACCCAAATTCCAGACAAGAGGAGGACTAGGGTCTTTCAAAAGCACCAAGTCCCCCACCTGAAGGTTAGAGCAGGAAACAAGCCATTTACCACGCTGCTGAAGCAAACCGAGGTATTCCAACCTCCAGCGGCGCCAAAAATTATTGCGCAAACTTTCAATTTTGCGCCAAGAAATGGCTAAAGAAGATTGAGAATTAGAATATAACAAAGGGGGAGAGGCAGTCAAGGGACCACCGATAAGAAAATGGCCTGGCGTTAATGGCAGAAGATCTGAAGGATCATTAGATAAGGGTGATAAAGGACGAGAATTAATTATGCCCTCAATAAAAATGATTAAGGAATTAAACTCTTCATGAGAAAGGGGGGTGTGGCCACAAACACGTCTAAGGTGCTTCTTGGTGAGTTTCACACAAGACTCCCACCTCCCACCTTGATGAGGTGCATAAGGGGGGATGAAGTGCCACTTGAAATTTATCTGGTGAGCATAATCAGTAATCCTTTCCAGCGCTGAATTTTGAGTAAGAGCTCTCTTAATTTGCTCAGAAGCTCCGATAAAATTTTTAGCATTGTCTGAGAATACTTCTGAAGGAAGACCTCTGCGAGCAGAAAATCTGGCAAAAGCTGCCAAAAAGTAAGCAGTAGAGGCGTTGGTAACTAGTTCTAAGTGAACTGCTCCGGTGACCATACATACAAACAGCGAAATATAGAGTTTTCCAAAAATACATTTTTTGGCCTCAGGAGAATTTCTTCTGTAAACAAAAGGCCCGGAATAATCCACCCCCGTAAAGGTAAAGGGTCTAGCAGGCGCGGATCTAAAGTTGGGAAGATCACCCATGAGCTGAGCGGTAACTTTAGGGTTGGATTTAAAACATGGAATGCACTTCCGGATGACAGAGGTAACTTCATGGACTCCGTTTATGGGCCAATACCTTTCACGAATGATAGAAAGTAATGTACGAGTTCCAGCATGAAGATGCTGGTAATGATACTGACGAATGATTAAGGAAGTGACATGATGCTTTGAGGGAAGAATAATTGGATGTTTTTTATCCTCAGAAAGATCAGCCAAAGATAAACGTCCTCCTACTCTTAATAAACCATCAGTATCCAAAAAGGGGGCGAGTGAGGAAAGCCTACTCGATTTCTTAAGGGATTGACCTTGGGACAACACCAGACATTCTTCAGAGAATATTTCTTGTTGAGTAAGCCATAAGATTTTTGTAGTGGCTAAACCTAATTCAGAAAGGGTTAAATATGGCTTAGGAAAAAGGGGTTGTTCTACCACAAAATATTTCCATCGAAGGAGATAAGCCATAACCCTCACCAATTTATGGAAAGAGGAATATCGCTGCAAGAGAAGGGGAGAGTCAGAAACGAGAAGAGAAGATCCAGTAACCTTACCAGCATCCGGCAAGTCTGATAACTCCGGAAGAGGAAAATTTGGCCAAGCGGAGGGTTCTTGCAGAAGCCAACGGGGACCTTGCCAGTATAATGTCAGGTTAGCCAACATAAGAGGGGAACATCCCCGAGAAATGACATCTGCAGGGTTCTCCTTGCCAGATACATGATGCCATTGTTCAAGGTTAGACAATTGTTGAATTTTAGACACTCTATTAGCTACAAACACCTGGCAATGCGAGGGAGGTTTGGCAATCCATGCCAACGTGATGGCTGAGTCACTCCAAAAGTAAGTTTTAATAAATCGGATTTTCAAAGATTGACGGATTTTGACCGATAATTCAACCGCCAAAAGAGCAGCACAAAGTTCCAGCCGTGGCAAGGATAAAGATTTAAGAGGGGCCACCTTTGACTTAGCGCAAATTAAATTGGAAAAGAAATATGACTGGACAAAATTACGGCAAACAATATACGCACAACATCCATAAGCTTTCAATGAGCTATCGGCAAAGATGTGAAGTTCATATCCTCCACAGGAGGGAGAGGGAATAATCACTCGCGGGATAATAACATTAGAAAGATCTTCTAAACTATTTCTATAAGAAATCCATTTTTTTGCAACTCGGAAGGAACTGGTTCATCCCAACCAGTTTTCAAGGACCAAAGGTCTTGCATGAAAAGCTTTGCTGTGACGATGATTGGCGCCAAAAATTGGAGAGGATCAAATATCTTTGCAATCTCAGACAAAATTTGCCGCTCAGTTTGCGGTTTGTTGTCACTGAGATTAATTTTGAAAAAGAAAAAATCCTTTTGAGGACTCCAATAGATGCCTAGAGTTTTGATGGAATTACTTTCCTGAAGAAGCTCTACTGAGTCGTTATAGACTGAAGTTAATGGAAATTTAGAAAGGAATTCTTCCGAATTAGAGTTCCACTTGCACAAGGAAAATCCGCCTCCCAAAAGCAAGGCTGTCAAATCTTTGGAGACCTGCAGTGCTTCAGATACTGACTCAAATGAATGAAGAAAATCGTCAACGTAAAATGATGATTTTAACACTTCAGAAGCCTTAGGAGAATACAACGGGCCATCCTGTTCAGCGAGTAATTTCAACGTACGTATGGCTAAAAAAGCAGAGGGCTTTAGTCCATAGGTTAATGTTTTTAGCCGAAAAATCTTGACAGGTTTAGTAGGCTCGTCGCGCCAAAGAATTCTCTGAAGGTCGCGCTGTTGTTGATCGACCAAAATCTGCCTATACATCTGCTTGATATCAGATATCACTGCGATAGGGAACAAGCGAAAATTCATCAAAACAGAAGAAATGTCAGATTGAATTGGAGGGCCTGATAATAATGTGTCATTCAGAGAAGTTCCATTGACATCCAATGCAGAGCCATTAAAGACCACTCTTATGTTTTCCTTTAAAATCTCATTCTTCCAAACTGGATGATGATTGAGGTAAATGACTTCAGATGGGGTATAAGAAGCATCATCTTTCTTGGTAACAACCTCCATGTGATCAAGTGCCTCATATTCCTCCATAAATGTGGAGTATTGAGTTTTAACAACAGGGTCACGTTTAAATTTGCTTTCCACAGCATAGAGTGCTCTAAGAGCCCTAGGGTGTGTTTCAAATAAAAGAGGTGGATTATCCACTCGGGGCATTGTTACGACAAATCTACCCTCTGAATTGCGTTTGGTTGTTTCGCGAAACAGTTTTTCACACATTTCATTTTCAACTGAGGAAGGTGAAACTGAATCTATAGTTTCGATTTTCCAAAATCTTTCTAAGTTGTAATCGAGACTTGTATTGACAAAATGACATTGTGAGAAATTTTGAAATGACTTACGAGGGACCTGACCCGTTACTAACCAACCTAGCTTGGTATGATGAACAAACACTCCTGGTGATATTTTAACCTTAGAGCTAAGGAGACATTGCCAAAATACTTGGGCACTGAGAAGTATGTCTACTGGAGCGCTCGTATTAAATGTTGGATCTGCCAACTGAATGTTATGAGGAAATTGCCAATTTCTAATTTCAAAAGAAGTACTAGGGGTATTACTGCCAATTGTATCAATGGCAAGACAATTCAACTGAAATGTTGTGTTACAATTAACAGCATCTTTGATGTGAACACGAACAAAATGCAAAGATTTAACATTGCTATTGTTAATACCGGTAACCTGAATTAATGTAGGTTGCTTGGGAAGACCAAGTTTCTTAATGAGACGCTCACTTATGAAGTCATGGGTGGCGGCATTATCCAATAAGGCACGTGCTTCAAGCCATCTACCAGAGGAATCTTGAACTTTTAATAACACGGTTGATAGTAGCACCTGGGAACTACGAATAGAGCTAGAGCTCTGAGTATAAGATTGCGCATTGGCTCCTGGGGATGTATCTTTAGAACATCCAGGGGAAGGAGCCTGACGTGGCTTTTCAAACCTATGAAGCAAGGTATGATGTTGAGCCTTGCAATGGGAGCAAGTATTTTTAGATACGCAATCAGGCACCATATGCCTAGCTGATAGACAGTTGTAGCAATATCTTTTTTGAGCTATTAATTTGCGTCTTTCGTCGGTAGAAAGGGCTTTAAAGGCAACGCAGGAATATAACCTGTGAGGCGCTTTACAGAGAATACAATCTGTTGAATTATGTTGAACAGTAAAGACAGCAGATTTGTTTATTTTAGTACCGACTGGCTTCACAACATTAGATTTGTTACCTGCACTTCCTGACATATGACAGGCTACGGCTGATAAAACCTGACATCTATTATTTATAAACGTAAGCAATGAGCCATAGGTATATGAAGTGTCATTTGTTAGTTCCCTCTCCCATGCCTTTAAGGTTGATGAATCAAATTTAGAAGTAACCAAGTGAACTAAGAATAGATCCCAATGCTCGACCGGTTGATTCAACCGTGCCAATGCTCTGACGTGTAGTTGGACCGTGTCACTTAAGGCTCGCAGTGTTGACAAGCTGTCAGCTCGCAATGCGGGCAGGTTAAATAAGGCTTGAATATGCCTCTGTAAGCATAATTTTTCGTTGCCATAACGGCCTTTAAGAAGCTCTATAGCAATGTTATAGTTTTCTCCTGTTAAGGGGAGTTCTCTTATAAGTTGGAGGGGTGGTCCCTGCAAAATGGATTTTAAGTAATGAAATTTCTGAATTTCTGGAAGTGTGGCATTATCATGTACTAATGAACTGAACAATTCAAAGAACGATTGCCACATCTCTTCCTTTCCTGAAAAATGCGGAATTTCAATTTTAGGTAGCAATGGTTTGATACCATTCCCATGGTCGCTAATTCTTCCTTGAGTTTCCTCTACCTTCAACGCCAGGGTCAAAGTTCTAACTAATGCCACAGCCTGAGCGTGTGTATCAAAGTAATTACTCTCTACTTCTTCCCTATCTGATTGATGTTCTGGACTTTTGATTTCAATTTCAAGTTGCACGAGATCATATTTCTCGTACACCTGTTCAAAAGCTTTTAAACGCTGAGATATAATGTCAAGGTTTTGTTCCTCTTTCGGTAGAGTAGCTAAATATTTTTGAAAACGGGTGAGTTGACCTTTGTAGGCCGCCCGAGAGTTTAACAGTTTATCATCTATTATTACTGGCATGGCTGGACAGTTGGAACAACTCACTTACCAAAGCTGCTTGCGGCACCAGACAGACCTGCTTTCCAGAAAGAAACCAGTTGTGTAATATGCTGGGATTGTTTCCGCTTTCCCGCAGATCTCCTGCGCTAGCCACGATATACTGAAATGTATAAGACAAATATTAGATTGCACAAGTTTTTTTTTTTTTTTTTAGAATAGAATTTGTGGTCTCAGAATGAAGGTTCTAGGTTCGATCCGGGGTTGAGGTACCATGGAAAAGGGTATGCTGCACCCTTTTAGGGATTACGAAATGATGTAAGGTTTCGGACACAGGGATTGAATCTTGGGTGATGGAAGAGACCAAGATTAGAATTTGCCTTTGCGTTTATTAAAGTTTTTAAACAGCATATAAAGTTACTTCTAATAAATATAGCTTTAAGAATTAACAAGGAGAATAATAACAAGAAGTTCCGTGAAGAACTATACAGCCTACTTTTCATGCCAATGATTATTCTACAGAATATGAACCTATCTAGAATAATGACGAAATTAATTTGCTAGTATCGAAATTTCCAATTAGTTCGAAATACTGTATACCTGGCATAATGTATCCTAATACAGCACTACAGTTGGCAGCCCTGATGACTGAATATATTCTTAGTTCCATCTCTTACGGTACTAAATACAAAATTTGGTTGAAGTCCACTGGATAGCATGGACGTTACATGCAGTTAAACATTGGATCTAACAGCGCGCGTAAAATCATGTTGACAACAATGTCATGCATGTATTGGTCAGAAATCATCTGAAATAATATGATCTATTGTTGTGCCAATTTTGAATGAAATCCATTAGTTAGTATAGAAGTTACATGCATTTTAAAATTGGACCTATCAGCAGGCTTAGAATCATGTTGGCAGCACTGACGTATATTATTTACTTCAAATTCGTCTAGAATGCCAGGTACTATACGTGTGCATAGTTTAGAGCTATTGGCTTGCATACTTTCTGAAATATATATATTAGGGTAACAAAAATAGGGACAGCACATATTAACAGTTGGCAGCCCTGGTTGATCCTTAGAATACGTATAGTCATATCTGTTATGGTACACATGGCACATACGAAATTTGGTTGAAATCCAAATGATAGTATGGAAGTTACATGTATTTAAAGTTGGACCTGTCAGCAGGCTTAGAATCATGTTGGTAGCACTGATGTATATAAGTTACTCCAAATTAATATAGAATGTCAGGTACTATACGTGTGCATAGTTTAAAGCTGTCGGCTTGCATACTTTCTGATATATTGGTATTTGGATAAAATAAATTAGGAGCATTTATTAACAGTTGGCAGCCCTGGTAGGTCTTAAGAATACGCTCAGTCATATCTGGTTATGTACACATACAACATACGAAATTTGATTGAATTCCACTTGATAGTGTAGAAGTTATATGCATTTAAAAATTGGACCTATCAGGAGGCTTATAATCATTTTGGCAACACTGCCATGTTTGGCCTCCTGGAAATTAATCTGAAATATTATGATCTGTACGTGTGCCAATTTTGAAATAGCTCCCATTCATACTTTCCAAGATATCCAACATGGAGCTCAAATTTCAATTGCGATTTTTTAGCAGTTGGTAGCACTGACATCATTTTCAAATATGGCCGTGAGATATTCAGGTATAGATCTTTACTCCTACCAAATTTTGTTTTGATTGCTGCAGCCGTTTAGGAGTTGATAGGGGGGACACACACACAGCCAGACAGACAGAAGGACAGACAGACAGACAGACAGACACACATTTGCCCGATCTCATAAGTCTACTTTTTCCTCATTTTTGCAAAATGTGAAAAGTAGGCTAAAAATGCAAATTCAAAATGCAATGTTTTTAAAACAGCGTATAAAGTTACTCCTAATAAATATAGTTTTAAGAATTAACAAGGAGAATAATAAAAATGCAAATTTTCAAGTTTCTCCAGGAAACGGAAACGGTTAACAAAATTCCCTTATGAGGGATTAAAAGTTTATATTGTTCATAAAAAGAGAGACATAATTATAAATACCTAAACGAGGAACTCTTAATGATTAACCATGATGAATATGATACCACCTTTCAATGAGGTGAAAATACATAACCCTTTCTTTAGGCCAGCAAACCCTTGGCTGGAAACAGTTGGTTGGTCCGCAAGGGGCTGATGCTTTGAAATGGCAGTTCTATTTGCCCGCACAGGGCTGATGCTCGTGGTTAATGCGCCCACACTCCAGCAGCGCTGGTTCAGAGCCAAGGTTTTGGCGATGTTCAGTCGTGATGACGAGAGTTGACCAGCAGTGAGATGTTTCTTGGTATTAACATCTCCGCTGGTTCGAGAAGTTGTCTTTTCCTTAGGCAGACCTTGAACTGAGTACAGCGTTAGTAGAACATGCCCAGCCGCCAGCTGGAGCAAAGGTTGGCCTGGAGCCTAACTCCGTGATGACGTGACGCAGGGCCTTCGGCAAGACCGTGCCACCAGAGGGTAATGACCCCCGGCAAGCTTGTAGTAGCAAGTGAGTGAAGATGGAGAGTCAACCCATAGGCCGATGGACCTGCGGTTATATAGCGGTAGTGACGTCAGCGCGCCGAATCTTCCAGAATGAAGGAGGAGTGAAAGAGCAGCCAATCAAAGCACAGCCCCATGCACATTGCGAGCGTTGCCGCTGGGGCAAGCACAGTACCTCGTGAGAAAATGTGACGGTATGGTGCGTCTAGAAAGACACTTCAAAAAAAAAAGGTAAGTACATGAATAATAAAGAACAACAATTCAGATGAAACATAAGTTAAATAAATAAATAAATAAATAAATAATCAGAACACCGCGTTCATACTGCAATTATAAAGGAAAAAAATAATGGGGCAGAAATTGAACGTGTTTTTCAAACCGTGCGGGAAACATAGCCTACAAAAAACATTCGCAAAAGCGAACAAAGGGGAAGTAAAGACGGCGGGCCCATGTCATATATATATATTAATTAAATTAATTGGTATTCTGCCCGAAGGCAGGTCCGAGCCTCCGAAGAGGCTACCCCCAGCCGGAGTTTACTTGCGGTAGGGTGGCCAGGGCCTTTCCGCTCCTCCTTATGTTGGCCAACAGCGCGCAGTGTCTAGAACCGGCATACCATCCAAGTTCTGACTGCGCCCAATGTTGCTTAACTGCGGAGTTCTCATGGGATCCGGTGTTTCAACACGGCTAGGCCGTTGGCTTATATATATATATATTTATTTATTTATTTATTTATTTATTTATTTATTTATGGCTTGTAGAAGAACCTTCCACTAACTAAAAGTGGGTGAAGCAAAATTTGTAGCTTGGGTTTGATTAATGCTGTTAAGTTCCAACGTTCGTCACCAGGCGCTGGTTGCGATGGCATCTAGTAGTGGCCAAGTTCACAGCTAGGTTTCATGGACGGTAGCATTTCGTAGCGAAAGTAGGAACTACATGAAATTATAGTCTGCAGTCCTCACTTATTAAATAACAGATAACACACACTAACACAACCATCACAATTAACACCGGTTATCATACAGATTCTACACACACCCAAAGTACACGGGGCTACATGACCGCGTTGTCGCGGCCCCTAAACTAAGGAACCAACCAACCAACTATTAGAAAAAGACGATTACAATTTTATGGTCACATTCAAAAAATGTACAATGAAAGACTTACTAAAATGATATTTAATCCTGCCTCCTCGTTAAAAGCCAAGTAAAATGAAAATCCACAGCCAGCTTCCAGTCTCCGACCGGGTCAGGAATGGAATGAATGAAGCCCCTATCTAGCGGCGAGGATATGAAATGTGCCGGCTGCCGAAGCCTGTCGCACTCCTCTGGGGCAATGATTAAATGAATGACAGATGGAATGAAATGTTAGTGGAGAGTGTTGCTGGAATGAAATATTGACGGGGAAAACCGGAGTACCCGGAGAAAAACCTGTCTGCCTCCGTTTTGTCCAGCACTGATCTCACATGGAGTGACCGGGATTTGAACCACGGACCCAGCGGTGAGAGGCCGGCGTGCTGCCGCCTAAGCCACGGAGGCTCCGTTAAAAGCCAAGTATGAGTGGATAATTGAAATTGCAAATTACCTTCAAGAAGTCAACTTAACAGACGAAATTTTATGGGACAGGCCTAGATTCAGAAAGTTGGAGAACAAACATTTTTCTGCTGCTGCATGGGCAAGAGAGTGGAAGATAAATCATAGCGAGTGAAAGAAGAGATTTTCGGAAGATAAGATAGCTAATTCAAACTCATCTGTGAAATAGGTTCAATCACGCTCCATAGTTGGGCATACGGTTGAAAAAGAAAAGAAAAATAAGAAACTAAGCATCTATACAGTAGACATGGTACACAGGAAAATATACAGGAAAAAAATCAGAAAACAGAAATTTGAGCAAACGCCCAAAGAAAAGAAAAAAAAAGAACAGGAAAGAACAGGACATAAGAGAGAAAGAGGAAGCATAGTGAATACATGAGAGGTTTTTGGGGGGAAAGAAGAAAGGAACAGATAAAAGAAAATATGAAAATTGATTGTGTTTTAACGCTCTGCTTAAGGGGGAATTAAAAATGTAATAATAAAGGCTGGAAGTCAAGGAAAGAAAGATATTACGCAAAATCTTAGGCCCCACATTTCATAACAACAAATTAATCCATGTCAGGAACAAAACTCTTTACCAAAAGACTGAAAAACTCTCGGTCACAATAAAAACAAGATGTTCAGCAAAGAACATATAACCCACTTTCTTCTAAATGTATGGGTATACTTATAACTCTTTGCCCTCATCCCTAAAACAATCTCCTCTACCACCATGTATTGTTTGTTTTCTTTTATATTGATAATTAGCCAGTAAGTGACAAAATCAATATTATATACTTTATGATGATTGAATAACAAAACTACTAACTTATTGTAATGCATTCACGTCCGCTAATTTTGATATTAAGCCTCCATACGTAAGAATCCTTCGTTTTGGGTATCTTCCCCTTTAAAAATCCACGCCGATCACAGTAGGTTGGTGCTGCGACATAGCAGTGAATTAATACAGTATTTATCTTGTACGCCTCTGAGTGTTCAATGAGCAGACAGTTTAAAGTAGCCAGGAGAGAGGCGATCCCCCTGGCAGTGTTTAAAGGTAATCGGAGCTAATCGTGGCTAATAGTTGAACTACCGGTATTACAAAATTGCCATACTTCAGGAGGCCAGGTACTTACACTGAGGTATGTTTGGAACAATATTACCCACGTAACCCACAAGAGGACACCACCGTACAGAGGCATTGAGAAGGCTGTGGTTGATGACAACGTGTATCTAGTTCTTCTATTCTCCTTTTCCTAATGTCTTCTGTTTATGTGCGATGCTGGGGCTGTGATTTTATTAATAAACGAGTGTATATATTAGCCTCTCCTTCGAGCTAAATGGCATTATATTCAGTATCTGTGTAAAGAGCTCGTGCACATCATTTTTGTAAAAGAATTCAAGAAAAAAAGTTAACTATAGTAGTATTCGATGCCCAGTCAACCGCGTGAGAGACTAACACGCTAGAGCAGAGCAGCTAACCATGACCTTTACAACTGAGTGTTCTTAACTGACATATTAGATACAACGTGTGCTCGTTTTATAAACATACTCGTGTCTTAATTACCATTATAGGCGAGTTGCATACGAATGTTTATGTTCGACGATAATTATAACTTTTATTATATGTTCTAACATAAATATTCATAAATATCTGTCGAGATTCTGTCAGCTGACTTAAGTGAAGACCGCATGCTCTGGATTCCCACAAAGGATCATAGTCCATCCAAAGCTCTGTTCTTCTTTTCTTGAGAATTGTGTGGGCTGAGCACTTGCTCTCTACCCAATAACAAATACGAGATTATTTATCCTGAAAAAGCACCAACAGTTATCACACAGGTACTATGTACGATCATTTTGTTATTTCGGCCAAATACAGTAACAAAACAATAGGCTGTTACAAACGCTTTAAAATTCAAATGTGTCGTATTATCAACTAGCTATTTTTGAAATTTGATGCGAATAGAATGTCAACGGAAGGCAAATCAATTTAGTCCCAAATAGAACAGTAACGGAATCTGGCGGAAAGGTTTCGCATAAGAAATCTATTTACTGAACAGAGATCAGGATTATAATTTCCATGGAAATAATGTCATACGCTTGCTTCCTCCATGATGTTCTGGTTATGTTTATGTCAACAACAGCATCACTAAAATTGTCGGCGAAATCTTACGAATGTGTAGAAATCGGAGTTGCGGATATTAAGGTACAGTGCTATTTCTTTTGTAAAATTGCCCAGTTTGTTTATGCATTGTATCGACAATGGTTGATCTTAGATAGGCTACATTGTCAACTTTCAAATCATGTAATTCATGTCCAACATGTTGGATTTTGGGTGCATGCCAGAAGCTTTCATTACGTAATTGGTCATGAATGAAAATATTGAGTTCTGATTGGTTGGAAAAACTGTGTTTTAATGAAAAGTAGTGCTTTAATGACCCCCATTATGAAACAGTTTTCTGTCTTATAATATTAACATATCGGCATCGTTGAAAAACGAAAATAAACGACAGGGAAGGAAAATGTCCTCAAACCTCAAGAAATGCGAATTACGGACCTTAGAAAGAAGGAGAGCCATGAAAGGCAGATGGGATAGTGAAAGAAGAAAGGGCCCACTCCAAAGGCAATGGGAAGAAGGGGAAAACGGACCAAGCTCAGGAATCCCTCGGGGTTACCAACTCTCGAACTCACCAGACGTGAGCCTTTGAGGGTGTTGCACTAATCAGGGTGCACCATAAGTGGTGGGGCTACACACACACTCTGCCTCCTTTAGGGCCTTGAGCAGAAGGTAGGAGATACCATGAAAAGAACATAAGAGGTCAGACTCATCAAAGAAAAGTGACAAACGGGCCAATTTTGGTGGGAAATTAAATATACCCTAGACTTCGGATTCCCTAATACCACCGGGATGGGAAGAGAACATTCCCTTCCTGGTAATAGCACACACAGCCTGTATATAAAGAGCTGAAAATAGCGATATTCAATTCCATGACATTACTCTTCTATCTCCTTGTATTGCCACCCTAACTATAGTAGGTATAACCTGCTCCTGTGCTATCGGAGAAACATATCTTGTTGAATTGTCTGGCCATCCGGTTGGTTCCCTGTGCGTGTAGCATATTGGTTGTTCGATTTCCGCTCTAACATTGTCGGTTCTAGCTCGCCGTGTATCATCAGCCTATTGTAATGTTTTGTCGATAGCGCAGGTGCCTGCCTGCCATTGTGCTGTGGATTTCACTGGATTTGTTCCTCCAGGTAGAATTTTAATAACACTGCTGCTCGCATTCAAGTGGTAAAGCACAGCTGTTCCCAAGCATGAAAATTAGAATCTAGCTTTACAATACAAGAAGATGATGATGATGATGATGATAATTGTTGTTTTAAGGGGCCTAACATCTAGGTTATCGGCCCCTAATGGTTTGGGTGATCGCGAAGATGCTAATGAAATGTAAACTATAACTAAAACTAACTACTAACTTATATTTTAGAAGAAGAAATGGAAAACAAAAGGAGAATAAGGCAAATAAAGGACAGGAAGAAAAGAAATGCCCTCAACCCTCGAAGAATGCGTATTGAGGGATTTGGAAGGAAGGAGAGCCATAACAGGCAGATAGGAAAGTGAAAGAGGAGAGGGTCGGCCCCGCGGGTAATGGATAAAAGGGAGAAAACCGGAAGCCAACTCCCGAACTCACCAGCTGTGAGCCCCTGAGGGTGTAGCAATATCCAGAGAGCACCAGCAGTGGTGGGGCTACATACGCCCTTCCTCCTTGAGGGCCTTGAGCAGAAGGCAGGAGATAACAGGAAAAGAAAAAGAAGGCTGACCCCTCGCAGAAGGAGAGTATCAGAAAATATGCGACAAGGGTCAATTAAGGCGGGAAAGGAAGAGACTCCCTAGGCCACGGATACCCTAATACCGTCGGGATCGGAAGAGAAAATGAGTTGACCAAGTGAGGTCGACAGGAAAGGAGACGGAGAGGAGGCCAGCACAAGTAAGTGGAAGCAATGCCAGACTCAGCTGGAGCCCCGTGGTTGCCAACCCACGTCCCACTGCATGTGAGCCCCTGGGGGAGACAACATACGGCCAAGTTTATTATGTTGATTAATTTAGAAGCTGTCCAGCAATGTTAGGCTTTATTCCGAAGAGTTTAAGGTTCGGTTCCCGGATGGACCTTGGAAATTGTTACCTGCAACGGTTAAATCCACCGGCTGTGGTGTTTTGTGACGCCTTCGTCATTAATTTCATCCTCATAGCATGCAGGTTGCCATGGACGTCAGCTAGAAAGGTATGCAACAGCACTCCCTGGAGGCCACATATAATAATAATAATAATAATAATAATAATAATAATTATTATTATTATTATTATTATTATTATTATGCCGGCCACTGTGGCCAAAAGCGTTAACGCAGTAGCTCGTGCCTTGGTGGCATTGGTAGGGCGATGGTTCATGACCCAGCTTGGCCTTTTTGAAAACGGTTTTAGTGGTTTCCCAATTTTCACCACCAGGCAAATGCTGAGATGGTTCCTTTCAACAGGTCCACGACCAACTTTCTTCAAAAGCCCCTTCCCGGACCCAAGTTAGCGGTCACCTGTCACCATCTCCAATTGTATCTGCTGACAAAGTGTGTCCTTACGACGGTAGATGAATGATCCCTCGCAGAGCCCGTGGGTGAAGCCGAGTTGGGAGAAGAGATTAAAAGTATATTGTTATTATTATTATTATTTATGGCCTTGTGGTCTTAAGCACAGTGAACATGTGTGTATGGTGTACTTCCGTTTGTGCCTGTAGTTGTGTAATTAGTTGTAATTGAGGCTAGGATTAGGAAGGAGGTGCCGTGGCCTTTAGTTAAAAATCATGCTAGCATTTGCCTGGAGGAGAAGTGGGAAATCATGGAAAACTACTTCCAGGATGGCTGACGTTTGAATCGAACCCACCTCATTTTTGCCTTACGGGGCTGAGTGTAGTCCGTTCCAGCTCACTACATTTTTAAATTTCTTGGCAGAGCCGGGAATCGATCCCGGAATTCCGGGGAGTCAGCCAGAAACGCTAGCCGCTACACCACGAGGTGGTCTATAATGTGTCTCTGCGTCCGCTTCCCTTCGTCCAGTTTCTTTCTACATTTGCACGAGTGTTGCAGAAGTTGGTATCTATTTCGGTCAGTTTACTGTTTCTATCCTCTAGCAGTTTTAAGTATGGGCCTTTAGATAGAAGTAGTAACTTTGCCCTAAAGTGTTCCATGTAACTTAGAATGTTTCTTTTGTCATTTCATATACCAACCTCGATGGCGCTAAATTACGCACTCCTGTGGCTAGTTTCAGAAATCTTGACTTGACTTTCTCTATTCTTCCTACGTATATAATACTATTTTATAGATTTTCCCATAATGATTATATCAATGCCAATTGTTATTACAGGTGTTTGGCAGCGTGGAAAAGTGTCAACGATCATTTTATATCTTTTATACAGATGGATAATAAAACTGGTTACATGAAAAACCTTTTATTTATTCTGATGAAAACTGTACAATTAGTTTCCACGTGGACTACTCTCTAACAAGCAACTGAAGTGCACCTAATAAATGATGGGTATGCAGCCCGCATCTACCAGCTGTCTAAACAGTAGCCTCCTTCCCAGGCGACTCGTGCGGGACTTGGCATGGTCGTCAAAGGCTCACGTATCACGTGCAGACTTCAAGGGTTGGTGATTGATGGGGTGTGAAGCTGTCTCCTCTGATGTAAACATGGTCTTGAGTTATGTCAGCGCCATACATCATGAATAACGAACCTTGAGCTGTTTTTGTCTGTTTTGCGGTAAACAGAGTGTATGTAAAACGACATTGTGTCATACTTTTATATTTTCATCTAAATCTTTCTATTATTATTATTTTAGTTATTTATTTTCTTTTGTGTTCAATGTTCGACATTTAATATATTTGCCAAATGTTTCATTATAATGCACATTAAATTAATTACTTAAGAACACCCGTGCTGCTTTGCAGCATTCATTTCAACAATCCTATAGCACTTCTTTCCACACATGTGCTGTCGTAATAAATACGAACATAGCGTGATTGAAAATTTCATAATTGACACTGATTTCAAGTATTAACCCTACAATTTATAATTAAAACGATTATAAAACAAGATGTTCAGTAAAGAATATATAGCCTACTTCCTCCCAAATGCATGGGTATTATAACTCTTTGTTCTTTTAAAGGAGTATAATTGATTGTTGTTTGTAGTAGCTTGTTGAATACAACGTGTTATACGGATATTAAACATGAATATGAGGTGCCCTTTGCTAGTGCTATCTCTGTAAAACCTTTCATTCAATTAGGTGTCACCGTGTTTGAATTGATAGGGGGAATCGATTTGCACACATACATGGCCGCCATCTGCAAACTATTGGGCTGATGACCTTGTAGTTTAGTCAAAATACGTTTGCCACATGAATATATGTTCTTGCAAAATTTGGTAGAAATGGGATGATTAGGTTAGTCGTAATTTGATTTAAGCTTTGGACAATTGGGTGGCCGCCATTACGTTTCCGTCAAGATAGTGGCGATATAAGACATGACAATGAGTTGCCCTTTGCTATTGCTACCTCTGTACCAAATTTCGTTCAATTCGGTTTCACCGTGATTGAATTGATAGGGGTAATTGATTTGCACACATACATGGCCGCCATCTGCAAACTATTGATCTGATGATCTTGTAGTGTAGTCAATATATGCTTCCCACATAAAGGTATGTAGTTGCAAAATTTGGTAGAGATCAGATTATTAGCTTGGTCGTAATTTGATTTAAGCTTTTAACATTTGGGTGGCCGCCATTACGTTTCCGTCCAGATGGCGGATATATAATACAGGACACTGAGGTGCCCTTTGCTAGTGCTACCTCTGTACCAAATTTCGTTCAATTCGGTTTCACCGTGTCCGAATTGATAGGGGGGGGGGCAGACATTCAGAGTACACACACTCACACAGACAGACACACACACAATTTTTGGTCCTGTGTAGATCTCATAAGTCTACTTTCATTTTTTTGCAAAAATCGAAAGTAGGCTAAAAACATCCTGCGATTAAAGAAGGAATAAATAATAGTTCGGTGTATAATGAAACTAGTAAACGAAGTTCTAATTATTTTCTAGCAATAAATAACCATTATGTAAACGTGTAGGCTCCTTAGCCTGTTGCACTGCTATGTCGAGTGGGGTTCGATATTAAAATATTTTACTTCCGCTACGACGTCGAGTCCTACACTACATGACGATAGCTTGCATTCACAGCGCTCGTATGACTTCTGTGCTTTATTCCAGTATTGTGGAGCCATCTAGTGGTCTCTGAGAGAACACCTTTCTATTACTATAGTTTGCAGGACTTGTAATGAATTTTTAAACTTCGTTATTCTCGAGCGTTTATGACAGTTTTACTGATTGAATGTGAACATGGCGTCTCCTTCATCTTTGCTCACGGAACTGGATATTTTAGAACAATTAGTGAACAGTGATAGTGGCACTGATGAACCAACAGCTGATTTGGAAATATATTTCAAAGAACATAATTATATTTTGTGTTAGATTGTTTTGCAGTGTTCACTTCCTACTGCTTTTCATAGAGCTGAAATGAATTAGGAGTGGAACAGGAAGCATACGCTAAGGGTGATGGAGTGCAAAATGTAGGAGTCCGTGAAGCTCGCAATGTTCACGCCGAGTGTGGGTCAACCGCAGAACTGATACTGCAGTACAGGTTGCTTAATCCAGAAAGGAAAGCAGAGGAAACCTCGAGCCGGTCAAAGGCCACCGGCAGAACTGATAAGGGAATACAGGTTGCCTAATCTATGTAGAAGGGAAAGAAGAGGAAACCTCGAGCCGTATGGAGGCCACCCGCAGAACTGATACGGCGATACATGTTGCCTACTGTCGACCAAAGTATTATGTGTACTCAAGTTTGAAGGTTGTTTGTAAAGTAACCAATAGACCTACATAAAATCCAATACCATCAACATTTTATTCGTTCTATTCTACGTTAGTTCATGTAGATTTGGATTTTAAAATTTATATTTTAATATTTTTTATCGCAGTTGGAACACAAAAAGTGCACGTTTTT
The DNA here is from genome assembly GCA_946902985.2 of Meconema thalassinum. Lineage (NCBI taxonomy): Eukaryota > Metazoa > Arthropoda > Insecta > Orthoptera > Tettigoniidae > Meconema > Meconema thalassinum. The sequence continues at coordinate 81,655,391 of OX336396.1, read as the reverse complement.
AAGCGTGTTTCAACCATGCGTCACATTAAGAATTATTATCTCAAAAGCCCGTCATCAGATCGAATCCAAATTTTAACACAATATACATTGGAATGTTGTATAACTGGTTTGTTAATTTCACAATTTTGTCTGTCCAAGAAACAAAGTTGTTATCATTGTTGTAAGGTAACTTTTTCTCGGCTCGGGGTGGTTGGAAAATGTAGTTCTTGGTTGCGTTGTAATCGTTATCCATCAAAAGGTTATGCTGTATGACTGTGAAATACGTAAATTAATTCACTTATTTTATATCGGTTTGTATTTGTACGAGGTAATAACACATGGTTCTCCATCTAGCCGCTCCGGCAACAGCTGTACAGCGTAGCTGAGATGGACCTCATCACTTCCGAGCGAGACGCGCCATGATGCGTGTGGGTACCATTTCGGCAACGCTGTACAGCTTTTGCCGGAGCGGCTAGCAGGTGAAACATGTGTTATTTCCCCGTAGAAATACAAACCGATATAAAATAAGTGAATTAATTTACGTATTTCACAGTCATACAGCATAACTTTTCGATGTATGAGGATTACAATGCAACCAAGAGCTAAATTTTCCAACCAACTCGAGCCGAGAAAAAGTTACCTTACAAAAATGATAACAACTTTGTTTCTTGGACACACACAATTTTGAAATTAATAAACCAGTTATACAACATTCCAATGTATATTGTGTTAAAATTTGGATTCGATCTGATGACGGGTTTTTGAGATAATAATTCTTAAATGTGACGCATGGTTGAAACAAGCTTAAAAACGTGCACCTTTTGTGTTCCAACTGCGATTAAAAATATTAAAATGTAAATTAAAAATTCCAAACCTACATGACCTAACGTAAAATAGAACGACGAAAATGATGATGTTATTGGGTTGTATGTAGGTCTATTGGTTACTTCACAAACAACCTTCAAACTCGAGTGCACATAATACTTTGGTCGACAGTAGTTCAGAAGGGAAAGCAGAGGAAACCTCAAGCCGTATGACAGCCACCCGCAGAACTGATACGGCGATATATGTTGCCTAGTTCAGAAGGGAAAGCAGAGGAAACCTCGAGCCGAATGAAGGCTACCCGCAGAACTGACACGGCAATACATGTTGCCTAGTTCAGAAGGGAAAGCAGAGGTATCCTCGAGCCGTATGAAGGCCATCCGCAGAACTGATAAGGTGGTACATACTGCCTAGTTCAGAAGGGAAAGCAAAGGAAAACTGTAGCCGTATGAAGCCCAACCGCTAAGGTGATAAGGCAGTACATGTTGCCTAGGTCAGAAAGGAAAGGAGAGGAAGGGAATGCTCGTGCTTGCTTCTGTCTAGGGCAGAGTAAGCGAGAGCCTTACTAACTACAACACGCAAAGAGTCGTCGGTAACTTCCATTGTTGTATATCTATAATTTGTTCAGGGTATTAGGGACAAGTAATACTAAAAAAAACAAGAATTCACACCGTGCGTGTAAAGAGGATTTCCTAGATGGCACGGGTAGACGTTTTATGCCTTTCAAATAGGATTATATTTACCAGGAGTTGTAATAGAGCGCTCTTAGACAATTGGGCGCTTTATACCATTCACGCACGCACTTACAGAATTGAACTGCACCCCATATCGTGACTGATAAACCCCCAGTGAAGCTAATTATATTTATTGAGGCCCATACAAAGTGCCACATTATCTCGACTAGTGCACCCACACGAGACACGGGGAGTGTCGAAGCCTATTAAGGAAATGAATAGCGACATGACAGATGAGAAACAACTGACACGTGCCGACACTCAGGAGGGGAAATCAACAATTTATTGTTCCCTCTGTTATTTTATTTACGTGCGTGCGCTAACATTTCAATTCATTACGTCCATCCAATGATTATTTTAATGGTTTGCTAAAACAATACCTAGCGCGTTCCATGCTTTGGATTCCACATGTTTATTATTAAGTTACACGACTAGCTGCGTGGTTCAGCGGTTACGTTCTCGCCTGCGGGATCGAATCTCGGCGCAGTCAGTTGACATTTGAGTCGTCCAGTTGCAAAACTCGTTTAATCCACTTGTGAATAAGGATCATGTCGTAACATTATTTCTTTAATAATTAAATTGTTTTACTTTGTTTTATTTTATTTTATTTTGGTTTTTTGGTTTAATTTCATTTCATTTTGTTTTGTTTTTTGATTTTGTTTTGTTTTATTTTAAATTGTTTTGTTTAATTTTTTGTATTGTAGGTGTTTTATTTTATTTATTTTTTATTTCGTTTTAATTTATTTTGCTTTTATTTTTATTTTATTTTGTTTTTTATTTTGATTTTCCAGAAAACAAACACAAAACAAACAAAAAACACGAAGCAGAAAGCAAAATTCAAAAATAAAAGCAAAATCAGAAAACTAAAAACAAGGAACACAAAGCAAAAAAGCAAAATTCAAATAAAGAAAAACCAGAAACCGAACACAAAACTAAAACCAAAAAAGAAAGCAAAAAGTAAAATTCAAAAGCAAAAGCAGAAAACAAACACAAAACCAAAAACACAAAGCAAAAAGTAGAACACAACAAACACAAAAGATACGTGAGGCAAAGTCCAGAGAAACGTTTCTCATGTAAATGATTCTTATTCACAAGTGGATTAAACGAGTTTTGCAACGCGACGACTCATTTGAGGGTGCTTAAATGTGAAGGAGCCGCGTCAGTATATTAACTGGCACGTTAAAGATCCCCTTCGGGGCAAAAATCCGACACCCTGGCATCTCTAAGAGCCACAGTAGTTAAAAGGGACGTAACACCCATAACATAGGCTACTTATTATTACTAGAGGGCCTGTGTGAGAACTCTTGCATGTGTAAAACCACCCGCCCGACTTGACTGTTATGCGGGCTCGACGCACACAGTTTCGGCAGGGTCTATCGTCTTGTTTATTTGTTTAATTGCACTATATTTAAGAAATCAGAATGGAATTCTTCACTGCTGTGGGCAATTTCTCTTTCTTTTGAATGGTGATTTCTTGCGTTAGGATACTTGTTTTCGCCGCCATGTGCATAGAACACCCACCCGGCTTTACTGTTATGCGGGCTGGAAGGCACACAGCTCTGGCAGGGACTATTGTTTGTTTAAAGACACTTAATAAACAAATAAATATATTTCAGTCCACTTTTCATGAAATTCAAGATTTTTCCCGTACTATTGGGACGATTTGCAAAATTTTGGTACAAACCGCAGCTTCTAACTCCCTCTGGTTTAAGAACTTGAGTTTTGTGAAACATACACCTTAGCGTTTTATATACCAGGTGATTCAGCTGCCCCCAATAATATTGTTTTATGCAGCCCAACTAACGTCGTTATCAGGAAGGTCGATATTATTTTGTCTGCTTGCATCCCGTATGGTACTAATGCACTGAAAGCACATCCTGCAAACGATACTGAACACTATTTATACAGGCTTCACAATAAGTTTGAACGATTTCTGTTTCAGAACTTGTTATTTTACGCTTCTGTTAACGGCTTTTGCAGAGCATTTCTATGAAATAAAATTTCCCTTGATGTGACTACAGACTAATACGAGGGGAAAATAATAGTGTATAGTATCGTTTCCGGGATGTGCTTCCAGTGTATTAATACCATACGGGATGCAGGCAGAGAAATATCGACCTTCCTGACAACATGCGTTAGTTGGGCTGCATGAAACACTAGTATAAGGTGCAAGTGATTCAACCGGTAGTTATGTACAGCGTGTTCCGATTCAACACGGAACTGTAAAATGGGTTGCCTACCAACCCGCAATCGGCTTGAAATCTGAGTTCGATTTCACTGTTTACCGCCTTCTTATGCAGCATTGCAAAGTATTTTGCTCTTTCAAAATATATTTATACAGGCTTCACAATAAGTTTGAACGATTTCTGTTTCAGAACTTGTTATTTTACGCTTCAGTTAATGGCTTTTGCAGAGCATTTCTATGAAATAAAATTTTATTTTACAACATAGTTTATTACAACACAATTTATTTTTGTGATGTATTTTATTTACAACACAATTTATTGCTTTTTAACCCAATACCACAAAACGAGATACAATTTGGAAATGATTTGTTACAAAAGTATAATCAGTCTTCTCTGTGACTAAAAAGTTAATTTATCACAGACGTTATATCCACTGCAAATGGACATTTATGGAAGGTGTTCGAAGTGGCGTACATCATTTTCCAAGCAGAGGGCCACTCGCTTCTCTTGCGTTCGACAACATCTGAGGAGTAATTTCCGCAAAGGCTTCGGTAATGACATGCTCCATTACTTCGGGTGTTTGTGGTGATCTTAAAAATACTCTCGACCTGACGTAGCCCCAAATGAAGAAATCCAGGACGGTTAGAACAGGTGAACGTGGTGGGAATTCTATAAAGCCTCCAATTCCTATCCACCGGCCAGGAAACATACGCTTTAAAACTTCTCTCGCCAGTCTGGAGGAGTGCGCTGGATAACCATCTTGTTGAAAAAGCATGCTGTACAACTCCGCCAATTTAAATCATCCAAGATGTCCAGGAGTATGAAGTAAGACTAAACTGCAAGGAAGGGTTGCAATAAATGTACTCTCTTCTTAGTCTCAGTATACCCGAGATTGGTAGTTGAGAATATTCTATGCCTTGACCTACATAAGGTATATACAGCACCATCGCGCGCGGGGATTATCCACTCGGTTGTTGCCTGTGCATCGGCCGACCGCGGCTGATGTAATTGCCGCACGGTGACAGATGCAGCCGGACGAGTGCGCGTAGAGCCAACAAGGCCACGGTCGGCCGATGCACGGGCAACAACCGAGTGGAAAACTCCCGTGCGGACAGTGCTGATACATAAATATAACCCTGTAGTTTTCCATAAAACATTTTCTGATTTCAACTTCAGGAAAATATTCGTGTTTATTGAATATGTATTGGATGTTCCACAACCTCTATGACTTCTCAAATGATTTTTGGTATTTAATAGCAGATGTTTCATGCTGCGTGGTGGTTGAAATGGAGCCAAGTAATTGGAGTAAGTTATTATGCGATAAGAAAATACCTATCCATCTGAAAGGAAATGTTTACAAGGCGCCACAGAATGTTGGCTAACTTCAACCAAACACAAACAAGCCCTCCATGCAATGAAAATGTAAATGCTGAGTTAGATCATGGACATTAGAAGGCTCGTCCATGTCAGAAATGAACACGTAAGGAAGCAAATGGGAGTTGCAACAGTTAAATACAAAATGAGGGAAACGCGTCTTAGTTGGTATAAGCTTGTCACTAGAAGTGATGAGAACTCTGTGGTAAAAAAAAGACCCTCCTATTTGATTCAGGAGGGCATCGACCCTGTGGGCACTCAAAAAACGATGAATGGTTAGAACCAGCGAGGACCTCGCGGTATGCAGCCTTAAACCTGAAGATGCCCTTGACAGGAAGAAATGGTGAACGACAACCTAGCAAGTGGACCATGCGCCAACTAGGAATGAAGAATAGCAGATGTTTCAAGAGTAAGAAAGATAATCTAGCTGAATTAGTGAACTAAATCATGACTTTTCCACTAAACTACACCACTCATAGTAATGTTTCAAACAATTTGTGTAATTCCCTCTCACCCTGACTCGCCTGGTAATACATTTCAAACGTATGCGCACCATTCAATTAAGCTAAAAGAATATTTATGCTCTTTATTTTATCACGTAATATTTCGTGTTATGATATTTTCTGAATGGCCCGTCCATAAATAATACCGGGATGCCAATAACAATTATTTGATGCTGCATTACAACACAACACAAAACATTGATCATTTTACTGTATTCTGGATTCGAAACTCACTGGATTAAAATAGAACATGTTGTTGATTCTTTTATGGGGATTTGCGACAACGTGGTCATGTATCCACGTGTACTTGGGTGTGTGTTTGAATTGTCTGATAACCTCTGTCACTGTGATGTCTGTACTAGTGTGTGTGTGTTTGTAATTGAGTTATGATTTGGGTAGGAAGCGGCCGTGGCCTTAAGTTAGGTACTGAGACCGTATTTTGCATTGAGTCGGATCTATGATGTACAGGAGTGTACTCAGATGAATTCCTGCGGCTCTATTTCATTGATACTCTGTGGCGAGCTTAGGAGCAATTCGGCAGCCCGCACTACATCCTTCGAACATGTGCTATGTTTTTAGTACAAGAGATGACTACAAAATGGAGGCAGCAGTAACGTCAATCTGATGCAACCTGATACATTTTGATACGGTATTTATGAAACAGAACAACAACTGGTAATTGCATTATATTAAAAGAAGAGGAAACTTCAGAGTATTTTACACGTAGATAAATGCATATGACAGAATATCAGAGTATTATCGAACACTAGCCAGTGACGGTATCGATTGTCAATGTCGTTTCGCAACGAACAGCATTATGGGTCTCGCAAGAGCAGTGTGAAAAATCTGGGAAGGCAGTGAGATCAGATCAGATTATACTTTGCTTGGAGTACAACACTCCTGTCTCGCGCAAACAACGCGGTCGTTTACGTACTTAACATTTAGACGTTCGACGCGAAGTTGAAACCAGTGCAGCTAGACAGTTCGTAACGCAGCATTTTTGTTTCGGCTTGATATAGCTGGAGATTGTGTTAGTCTTCATTATTAAGGAGCAGTGAACTTAGTCTTCACTAGGACTTGTGATATTTCAATGCCAATACAAGACTATATTCTACAATAGTTCAGTACAGTCTATATATTATAATCATGACTATAGAACAGAGGTTGAATGAACGAGTACTTCATCACGACATGTTAATGTCACGAATGGGCTAGAATGGAAAAAAAGGAATGCAATACAATAGTGGAGTTGACCACCTAGGATGATCACGAACATCAATTATGAGACACTACAACAGCAGAAAGCTTTTTAAGAAGAGATGGAAGGCGCTTTGGAAAAGTTGACTGTACATTCATACTGTGACTACATGAACTATAATAGCATTCCACGAATAGGCTACAGAACATCTTAGGAACGTGTGAAAACAATGAACTTGTTGCGCGAACAGCTGTTTTTATTTTTCAACCGTTCGGGATCGGGGTTCGGTTCTCTTCAAGATCCAGTCGTTTCGAGAACAACGCGACCTGATGAACGAGGGTTCAGTTACAGAACGAGAACAGTGTGTTTTAAGCATATTCCAATTTCAACGAGATGGCATTGTACAAGGTAGCTGACAACCATTTTCACAAGTAGACAGTATGGATTAGACATACTCTAGAGTGTTCCTTTTTCACCAATTTTTCTTAAGTTGTTAGAAATTGCATTCCAGGGCTAGACCCGATACTTCATCGCTTCTGTCTTGTAGTGTATTTTATTTTGAAGTTAACATTAATATTTTATAATGCTATTTTCAATGCATTACTTTACTCTTTTTCTTATTACATTTTGGGCATTTAATAGAACAATATAGTTTGTTGAGAAGACACATATGAGGAGTAGGAAGAAGACTGCGATAACTTTATATAAGAATAGTTGTTAGCAAGCAGATGTCTAATACGCCACGTATATTTGAAGATTATTTGAAAAGACACTTCTACAAATTTTGAACTTTGAATCTGGGTCTATTTTTCGTCGAGTGCAGTATAAATATGGAAACATAATGATTTCTAGAGTGGATATTTGCGATTTTTGGATTAATTTTTGGCAATCCACCGTTTTTGAGATTTTCTTTTTGAATTTTTAGGCACTTTTGAGTTCGTTCAGTTTTTTTTCATGATTCGTTTGTTGAACTCCATCCTAGTTAAGCGTCAGATTCTAATGGTCTACGTGTACCTTCTTAAGACAGGCTCTTTACCATGTTGTAGTATCTTTCGTGTTTCTTTGGGGGAGGATCTCCAGTCGAATTTTGTTTAGTAGAGAGCTGAATCGTTCTTTTTGCAGTGATCTATCTACAATTTCTTGAAATAAATATTTATGAACATGAGAATATATTGAGAAATAAATACATATTATAGAAAGATTGTATAAAATATTTTCGTTACAAAGCGAAATGATGATGGTGAAAATTCTCAAGCACTGTTATTTGGGCAGCTGATTACATTATATTTGTCTCAGTTCTGATAAAAATTGTCCATGATACTTTAACTTATGTTAATTTGAAGCATGATATTTTACGACTATTATGTAAAAGCTTATTTAATCTTAATAATGTTTGGAAAAATATCTACAAGCTATTGAGAGCTTATGTATGAATAAAGCAATGATTGTTTGCGGAATTTGATTGTAATAAGGGGATATTAGACATCGATGGATGGTCTATATCATATTTTTCCAGTATAATTAGCTATTGAGCTATTACTGAGTGCACTTATGTGTATATTTTGAACGTGCAGTATAGTCACGATTATAGATACTAGAAGGCTAGTATAAAGTTAATGAATCCAACATTTAAGTAAAACTAGCATTGTAAATAATTAATCTAGAATGGATTTTTCGAATTGATGACATTTGTTTTTGAAGAAAGGTCTAATTGGAAAGACGAGTAATAATATTTGTATAATCATGTAATGATAATGACTGAAAGCTTAAGAGACAATAATATGATTAATTGTGAGATTTAAAATGTTGTTAACATGATTTGAACATAACAAGTACACTAGAATGCTTATTGATGGAGTTGTATATATAAAACACGAATAATTTGAACGTGAACTAAAATGTAAAAATGTAAATATTGCCATAAACTTACAAGGGTTATTTAATATGTGTAACAAGGGTATATAAACATGTTTAAAATTTATTAAGATTGTTTTACATACGGTTATGATGCTATCATTTTAATAGCATTTTCAACAAGATTCGATGCTAATGTCATTAAGACGTGATTACGCTTCAGTGGAGGGAGATTATTTTTGTTCTGTGGAGAGGTATTCCACATTGCAGCAGTTTTTGGATAAATAAATTGTTGGTTGATTTTAAATGCTTCGGATGTCTTGGTCATTTATACTAGAAACAGGATGTGCTACGAGGACTAGTGGGTCAGTTTTTAGAATGCCTAGCACCATGCACGAGATTAATTTAATTATTTTCAGAATCTTGTTAGTTCACTTTGAGCTATTTTTCGTTTTTATTTCACCGACCACTGGCATCTTCTTATCGCATTCTTTAAAAGAGAGGTATCCTTATCCCTGTTTGATCCTAGTTGGTAGAGTTTGGGGGGGTATTTCAGCCGGGTGCTTCCAGATTCTACGATCCAGCTGTTCCATCGGATTTCAACAGGTAAGACCACGTGGATACGGGTGGATACCATCCTGACATTTGCTTGGCGTAGAAGTGTTAAACCACGGAAAACCACTTCCAGGATGGCTGAGGTAGGAATCGACCCCCCCCCCCCTCTTCTCAGTTTTGCCTCACATGGCTGAGCGGATCCCGTAGTTACCCTCAGACCAGAATTAAATATCTTGACAGCGCCGCGAATCGAACTCGGATCTCCGGGGCGATAGGTAAACATATATAGGTTGCTTCTTATCATTTTAAATGATCTTGTCGACTTCGTCGTTACGCTGGGGTCTGGCGTTACGTTACGGTGACGGGACAAAAAGTACCCAGATGCACTGAGGTGTGTGACGTCATAGTACCGCTTGGTGCATGTGTTCCCCGACAATCTCTACTTCGTTAGTATAAGCCAAAAATCCCCGATTCTTGGATTTCACGGGTAATCTCGAGAACCACTGGATGGATTTTGATGCGGTTTTCACCATTCTGTAAAGGATATCTCGAGGAAAGATTCTATAGAAAATAATTTATGTATGATCAAAGGAAGCCAAGCAGTAACGATTTCAGTGAAAAAGTCGAAAACAAACTTGGCGTCCGTGCGCTTCTTAAGCTTACGCTGGGCAAACCGTTAAAAATATCAATGCTGTATACTATGAGCGTTAGAATTGGTCAGCATGAAAAGTTCTACAAAAAAGTCCGCGAGAGCATATCTCTATCTTCAATACATCGCCCACTATAAGTGTTTTTAGACTGGATGGAAGGGGCACGTCCCCGCGCGCTCTGGTGAGCGTGCGGCATCCCACGCGCTTGACCTTGCTTTGCCCTTGGTTTGCTCTTGCCGTTCGCGAGTAATTTGAAACAAGATAAGCAAGATAAGTATTATGCAGATAATGTTCTAACATGACAAGAGTCTTTGGCTTCGAGCGAAGCGAGAAGCCTCCAGCCTTTCTAGCATTTTTCAGCATTTGTAGCATTTAAAATGATACAAAGTCTAGTCTTTAAGACTGACTGTCACTTTTTTCTGCTACTGCATGGACAAGAGAATGGAGGATAAATCATAATGAGATAAAGAAGAGATTTTGGGAAGAGAAGAAAGCTAATTCAAATACATCTTTAAAATAGGTTCAATCACGCTCCATGGTTGGGAAGAACTGTTGAAAAGAATATAAAAAATAATAATATAAATAAGAAACTAAGCATATCTACACAAGACATGAAACACAGGTGCGAAGGTGCCTGCACAACATTTCCAACTGTAGAGTAGCGGTTCCCACGCAGTGGCACTTTCATCTTCGGGATGAGATCAAAGTCGCAGGGACTTAAGTCCCTGATAGAGCACCTCCCAGTTCCAGGGATTCAACAATGCAGACACAACTCCTGCTGTGTGTGCCCTAGCATTGTCATGCAGAACGGTGGGCGGAGTATCGATGTAGTGTCGCCGTTTCCTTCTCAGAGCTGCTAGGTGATGATCCAGCAGAAACGAACAATAGTACGCCGCATTAACGGTTTACCCTGGGGGAACGGTATGTTTTATTATCACACCATCCCAATCATAGACAAGAATCAACATTACCTTCACATAGGTGGGGGTTTGTCGAACTGTTTGTTTTCGTGGTGATCCGTGGTGCCGCCACTCATTCGATTGACGTTTCAACTGTGGCTCATAAGATTTGGCCCACGTCTCGTCAATGGCTATGATACGCCGTAAGAAGTCCTCTCCTTCGTGCTCATAACGCTGCAAGTGCGTACGAGAAGCGTCATATCGCAGCAATTTCTGCATGTCGGTTAAGTCATGCGGTACCCATTTTGACGCACTTTCCCTCATTTTCAGGCAGTCCTTCAGGATGTGGAGGACAGTCGAATTCGCCAGTCCTGTATCTTGCGCTAATTCACGAAGCGTTACGTTTCGATCTGCCTCCACTAACGCGGACACCATCTGTACATTTTCATCACTTACTGGTCGGTGACCACATTGAGGCATGTCTTCCACACGTTAGCGCCCATCTCGAAAGGCTACAACCCATCTTGCTACCTTTCTGCAAGGTAACGCAGATGCACCGCACGCCTCTTGCAGTCCTTGGTGGCACTCTAGAGCCGTGCGACCCCTAGAACACTGAATTTTTATCCACGTTCTCTGCTCCTGCTTCGAAAACATTGCGACCGTCTTGCGCGAGTGCTTGCCCACAACTACTCATCTAACATGCACCACTGCATACGAATGAGGGAGGGGATGGATGAGGTCATGTGCTCTAAGGGAGGGGATACAGGTCAGCTACTTCTGGTAACAATGGCGGAGTCCAACACCGTTGCAACATAAAGCAGGAGCATCGTTGCCAAAACTAAAAAAGCAACCCTTGTATAATAATAATGTTATTGGTTTTACGTCCCATTTAACTACTCTGGCTTTTAGAGACGCCGGGGAGCCGGACGTTTGCCCCGAAGGGGATATTTAACGTGCCATTAAATCTACTGACACGGCTCCCTCGCATTTCAGCCCCCTCACATGCCTGCTGACTGCGCCAGGATTCGAACCTGCAACCTTGGGTCCAGCAATCGAGAATGTTACCGCTTACACATGCAGCCAGCCGACAGGTAAACATGCTAGCCAATATACCACCAGCTTGTTCTCCGCCATAAGAGAGAGGCCTACGTTAGGCGTATCTTGTGTGGCTGCATCTCCTTTAATACCATCAGCAGAGACCGTAGAACAAACAACATTACCATAAATAGATGTAGCATTCCCCCCCCCCCACATAAATAGATGTAGCATTTACCCTCTAAAAGCAAGAGAGCTAAGTAGGAACATTTTGGAAAGCTATTGCCAAATGAATTTACTTGAGTAATATCTTCACTGTTTTATGCACGCTTCGCTGCAGGCTTTGTAAGCTTAGTATCTGATCATCCCTCGCATATTAACAGCTTACAAAGGGAAGGTCGAACTATAGAATACACTGCTCTGCATCTCAGAATTTATTTCATAGTTTTAGGAAGCACATTCCTCATCAAACTAAAGTCATCCTGTGGTGTACGAACTGGGTCATGCCGTCCAGATTAGTTGAACCACAAGTCGGGCGCACACTGCAGCAATGTGCAGTTAGAAACTTCCACTGCGGCAGAGCGATATGAACGAGTACAGCATGAACAAAGGCATATAAATGGCACAGGAAAAGAAGGGACTAAGTCACAATTTCAAAACGTTCAATAAATTACGTTCAAAGAGTTTAACTCAGTTTACGATTCACAGTTTGAATCCCGTTATAACCTATTATGGTTAGTTTGTTTTTATAAGTGATTCTGAACTCTGTATGAGTAATATGCAACACCTCTTTCACCGACAGCAGTGGCTACGCTCGCTAAAGCGCAGCGTTAGGCTTTGAGGCCAAACTTTCTGCTGACTTGGTAGACGTGGGTTTGAGCCCCACTGTGGGCCGTCCTTGAAATGGTTTTTTGTGGTTTCCCCCATTTTCAACTCCAGGCAAATGCTGGGACGGTACCTTCTGACAGGCCACGGCCGCTTCCTTCCATATCCTTGCCCATTTTCATTCATTTATCTCATCTTTCATTCCGACGCGTAGGTCACCCACGGGCGTTGACTAGAAAGACCTGCACTCGATCTCTCAGAAAGCCACACGGAAAAAACAGCTTCTTCAGGTTAGGGTGTTGAGATATTTGTACTCCACATCTAATTTAATAGGGCACGATCGATTTGACCGACTGAAAAACATTCTATAATAGAATACTAGGCAACACTCAAAATAGTTTCAAATGCTTCAAATTTCCATATCAGTCACTTTAAATTAATGTATTTATTTATTGAGAAATATGAAGGAACACAGGCACCAGCCCAAATACATTCCTTCTTGACATTATCTGGTTTAAACAAACAACATATATCAATGAGAAAAGAGAAAAACAGATTACACAAATTACACAAATGAAGAACAAAAGAGAAATACTACAAAGGAAATCGTGAAAATATAAACCATAAAATGAAACAAAACTGTACAAAGAATATACAACAAGAAGTTCCGTGAAGAACTATACAGCCTACTTTTCATGCCAATGATTATTCTACAGTATATGAACCTATCAAGAATAATGACGAAATTAAGTTGCTAATATCGAAATATCTAATTAGTTCAAAATATACCTGGTATAATGTAGCCTAATAGAGCACTACAGTTGGCAGCCCTGACGACTGAATATATTCCTAGTTCCACCTCTTAAGGGACAGAATACAAAATTTGGTTGAAGTCCAATGGACGTTACATGCAGTTAGACATTGGATCTATCAGCACGCGTAAAAGCATGTTGCCAACAATACCATGCGTGTGCTGGTCAGAAATAATCTGAAATATTATGATATCTTGTTGTGCCAATTTTGGATGAAATCCATTTGTTAGTATAGAAGTTACATGTATTTTAAAATTGGACATATCATCAGGCATAGAATCATGTTGGCAGCACTGCCTTGTATTAATTACTCCAAATTAATCAAGAATGTCAGGTGCTATACGAGTGCAAAGTATAGAGCTGTTGGCTTGCATACTTTCTGATATATTGATATTAGGGTAAAAAGAATATAGACAGCATTTATTAACAGTTGGCAGCCCTGATTGCTCTTAACAATACTTATAGTCATATCTGTTATGGTACACATAGCACATACGAAATTTGGTTGAAATCCAACTGATTGTATAGAAGTTACATGTATTTAAAAATTGGTACTATCAGCAGGCTTATAATCATGTTGGTAGAACTGACGTATATAAGTTCTCCAAATTAATCTTAAATGTCAGAATGTACGTGTGCAAAGTTTAAAGCTGTTGGCTTGCATACTTACTGATATATTGGTATTTGGATAAAAAAATAGAGAGAGCAATTATTAACAGTTGGCAGCCCTGGTGGCTCTTAAGAATACGCTCAGTCATATCCGTTTATGTACAGATATTACATACAAAATTTGGTTGAAATCCAATTGGTAGTGTAGAAGTTATATGCATTTAAACATTGGACCTATCAGAAGGCTTAAAATTATTTTGGCAACACTGTCATGGTTGGCCTCCTGGAAATTAAACTGAAATAGTATTATCTACACGTGTGCCAATTTTGTAATAGCTCCCATGCATACCATGCAAGATATCCAACATGGAGCTCAAATTTCTAGTGCGTTTTTTCAGCAGTTGGTAGCACTGACATCATTTTCAAATATGGACGTGAGCTATTCCGGTGCACATCTTCACTCATACTAAATTTGGTTTTGATTGCTGCAGCTGTTTAGTAGTTGATAGGGGTGGACACTCACAGCCAGACTGACAGACAGACAGACAGACAGATGCACATTTTCCCGGATCGATCCCATAAGTCTACTTTTTCCTCATTTTTGCAAAATGTGACAAGTAGGCTAAAAATAAAGGAGAAAAGAGTACCCAGTATTCAAGGAACAGCTGCTTTTACTTGTTTATTGAATGAGTTAGCGCCAGCGAATAAATCTACATGAACATCAATTGAATTATAAAGTGATAATATTTTAACTAATGGTGAATTAGAACGGTGAACACTTTTAGATCTTGGGATGTGAAAGAGTGCTTGCTGTCGAGATCTTACTTGTGGTACATGAAAAGTGATGAATTTAAGTAATTCTTGGCAGTCAATTTTTCCATTTAAAATTTTCCTTAGTAGTTGCAAAGAACTTATCGACCTTCTACTTTTCAAAGACATGAAGTTGAACAAATTACGTAAAAACTGTGTCGAAGTGTCAAATGGACAAATCGTATGGCTTTTAGTGCCAGGAGTGTCCGAGGACACATTCAATTAATGAAATCTCTTCTTAAAACAAATAAGATGATGAAATCAAAAGACAATGCATTTTCCTATTTTGACTTGCACAATGGCTCTAATTTTCGTGGGCAGGTGACTGTAAAAAAATCAAGCAATAACGAACATGATGATATTATTTCATTTGAGAGGCTTGGACATAGTGGTCATTTAGCCCCGTGTACTTGGGTGTGTTTCGAATTTTATCTGATAACCTGTGTTATTGTGATGCTGTATTCGTGTGTGTATTTGTAATTCAGGTGCGGATTGTGAAGGAGGTGGCCGTGCCCTTAAATTAGGAACCATTCCGGCATTTGGCGGAAAACTACTTCCAGGATGGGTGTGGTAGGAATCGAACCCGGATCTTGTCTCACGTGGCTGAGTGGAACCCGTTCCAGCCCTCAGACCAGAATTAAATTTCTTATCAGAGTCAGGAATCGAACTCAGGTCTCCACGGTAACAGCCAAGAATGCTAGCCATTACACAACGCGGTGGTGAAAGGATTTGTCCAGGCATTTGCCTGTAGGTAATGTGGAATAAACCATAGAAGATCACACTCAAGATAGCCGCTGTCATCATTGGGTTTCAAACATCTAATCTTCGGACTTGTTGCAGGTGCCCTCTTGGCCGTGGTGTACGAATTAACGTTCACGACTACGCCGCCGGGGAATTCAAAGAATGAGTGTATATATCTCAGAGTAAATCCAACAGCAAGAAAGTATAACGTAAATCGCAATTTCTGTCTTGGTGAGATACAAAGGGTACCTTTCCACTGTTAGTAATGTATTTAAAGTAACGCGACAAGGCATATACAGTAGAATCATGCACCGAGTTAAAACGCAGCAAATGCACTGCCGGCCGAAATAAAAAAGCGTAACACTTGGATGTTACAAAAGAATGAACACAGAATTATGTTTACTTACATTATTTTGAAACTTAAATGCAAGGAAGGTAACACTGATCTCTATACATGGATCGCTGATGGCAGCTCTCCGCTGCACGAGAAAGTACGCCAGGTTGAGCGCGCGGTCCGCTATGTAGGCGTACCCATTCTCGAGCTCTCCTTATGGGGAAGCAATGATAATCAAGTCAATTTTAAATCGTAATTAAAGGTGCCTTGGAACAAATACAAATATAGAGATATGTTCACCTTTAGCATAAGGGCATTTGGATCACTAAAAAACGCCCTTCCGAGGTCAGTAAATCTCCGGAATAGCAATAAAAATGAATGTATAATAACGGCTGACAAATATCAACTTAGGTGCTGAGTACACGCAATTAGCGATCAGTAACAGAGTAACGAGTGAAAAACAATTTCTGGAAACATTCTTGTAAATAGTATATATATATGCCACTAAATTATGCATTTTTCAAATGATGTACCTATAAACGTAGCTCACTATACAGGCCTAGATTCGACATACCGTAATCAGTGCTTGGTAATGATTTCCTGTTTCCATGAAATAACCAACACTTCCCCCAAGTAATCCCAGCACTCTATATCAAATATTACAACTTTTAATCACGCTAGCAGCACAATAAACTTAATGATAACGGGAAGTAGATCAAAGTCAAAAATGCACTTTAAACCAAACCAATTTTACTCCTCAGCTCCACATAAAACTTAACACAACTAAAAACCTACTCAAAATATACTCTCCACACCGTTTAACAACTATTAAGAGTACTATTCGCACCCAGAACCGAAAACTCCTGAAATGGGATCAAATTAAAAACGCAATAGCCTAGCCCGATCACGTCTGCTTCAGTACCACTGCATATGTATACTAAACTTAACAATAACTTCCAAATTACGGCTAAGCGACTTATCTGCCTGCGAAGCAAAGGTATTACCGGCTTGCCTGGGATGATGGGTCACCAAACCGGTGTTTAAAACTAAGATTTTACGCTTTAAATAACCAAATTCAGCCCATTTTACAACTAGAAATAGAAATAGAAATACAAAATATTTACTGCCAGTACAAATACATGTATAACATCAAACTACCAGTAACCAATCACAGAGCCGGATTCACGATATAGCACCATGCGCTCGCTGCCATCTTGCTATACCTGTCATCGTCTATTCGGCTTACTGCCGCTGCCTTAGCTACCAGTCAACCATGTGGAAGGTAAACAACAATTTAATTTTAAGGGAAATATCATTTTTATACTTAGGCTAAAAGTTTACTTTCAGATGAGTATAAATGAAGTTCTTTGATTTTTGGCAAGTTTTCTAATATTTGGTGCTTAAAAAGAATCACTGCCACTAAAACGCCAGGACACATCCTTACACATTCAGTATTTACTCATCTTTAGTGCAACCAAACTTCTTGGTGCTCTCGGAAGTACTGAATAACAAGTCATTGGATGAGATCCCAACAATGTCACAACAAACCGCCATTCCCACATCCCAATAATAGTGGAAGCGCGAAGCTGAAATGTTAATGCAGATACCGCAATAAAATTCCAAATCCAACCCCAGGCGGCAGAATCCCTTTATAAACCGTACACTTTCATGTTCCCAAATGTGCAAAACATGATTCTTTGCCCCTAAAATAAACCATTATTATGAACGTAATTACCGAGTGAGTTAGCCGAGGTTGTTACGGCATGACTGCTGGCAGTCGCTCACATCCGGGAGGCGAGGAGGTTCGAATCCCCCCCGCTGGCAACCTTGAAAATGGTATTCTGTGGTTTCCCATCTTCCTTCCAGGCAAATGCAGGGATTGTTCCCTAACTATAGGCCACAGCCGCTACCTTCCAACTCCTCGTCCTTACATACAAACTTTCCTCCCCAGACAACACTCCACACGAGACGGTACTTATAGCTCACTCATTGGGTGTCCGCCTCGAAGCAGCTACAAAACTGGCGAGCCGAACATGTCCTCGGACACTCCCGGCACAAGAGCCATACAAAAAAAAAAAAAAACATTTCCCTAAATGTTAGGTTCTTTTGGCCGGTGGTGTACTGTATAATGTTTATCATTCGTTTATAAACACGGATCAGGGGCTTCAGTAGCCCAAAATCGCGGGTTCAAACCTGGCCGAAGTCGTCGGATTTTTAAGAGCGTTAAAATCCTTCAGTATGCCTTCCTTCGGAGGGGAAGTATTGCCGGCGGGCCCATGTCATAGATTTTTGGCACGTAAAAGAACCTACCACTGCAATAAATTGGTGGTGTGTGGCAACATTTGTAGGTTAAATTTGGTTAGTTGGAAATGCTCTATCATGTCCCAACGAACACCGCTAGGTGTTAGTGACAGTATCATCTGCTAGCCAAAGTTGGAACTACTTGAAATTGAACTTGTTGGGAGCTCTCGGGCCTTCAATCAAAAAGATACAGTCAGTCTGAGAGACTAGACTTTATAACATTTCAAATGACGCATGCTACAAATGCTACACATGTTAGAAAGGTTCAGGACTCTCTCAACAGACTCCATTACCCATTAACTTAGGCTTCCCGCCTGGGGAACGGAGAGCGGGAGGTGCACTCTGCTGCATGACGTCACGCACTCGCCGTCTCCGTATCGCATAACGCCAGACCCCAGGAGTAAACTCAGTCTCAACATATTCCATTACCCTTTAAATTAAACTTCCCGCGAAGGGGCTGCATGACGTCATGCACTCGCCGTCTCCGTATCACATAACGCCAGACCCCAGGAGTAAACTCAGACTCGGTGCATAAGCGCTGAACAACATGATGACGTCATACACGCCGTAACCGTAACGCATAACGTTAGACCAAAGCATAACGATGAAGTCGACAAGATCATTTGAAATGATAAAACAAGGTGTTCAGTAAAGAACATATAGCCTACTTTCTCCTAAAAGCATGGGTATTGTTATAACTCTTTGTCCTTTTCAAGGAGTATGATTGAATGTTGGTTGTAGTAGCTTGTTGAAATACAACGTGCTCTAGGGATATTAAACATGAATATGAGGTGCCCTTTGCTAGCGCTACATCTGTACAACATTTCATTCACTTCAGTTTCACCGTGTTTAAATTGATATGGTGAATCGATTTTCACTCATACATGGCCGCTATCTGCAAACAATTGGGTTAATGACCTTGTAGTTCAGTCAAAAGATGCTTCCCTCAAAGAGTATGTTGTTGCAAAATTTGGTAGAGATCAAATAATTAGGTTGGTCGTAATTTGATTTAAGCTTTTAACATTTGGGTGGCCGCCATTCCGTTTCCGTCAAGATGGCGGCAATATAAAACATGACCCTGAGGTGCCGTTTGCTAGTGCTACCTACGTACCGAATTTCGTTCAATTCGGTTTGACCGTGTTTGAATTGATAGGGGAAATCGATTTGCATACATACATGGCCCCCATATGCAAACTATTGGACTGACGACATTGTAGCTTGGTCAAAGAACGCTTTTCACATAAAGGTATGATGTTGCAAAATTTGGTAGAGATCGGATGATTAGGTTAGTCGTAATTTGATTTAACCTTTGAACATTTGGGTTTGCAACAACATACCTTTATGGAGGAAGCATCCTTTGACCAAATTAATAGGTCCTTAGACTAATAGTTTGCGGATGGCGGCCATCTTTGTGTCAAAATCGGTTCCCCTATTAATTCAAACACGTTGAAACCGAATGGAACAAAATTTGATACGGAGGTAGCACTAGCAAAGGGCACCTCAGTGCCATGTTTTATATCGCCGCCATCTTCACAGAAACGTAATGGCGGCCATACAAATGTTCAAAGCTTAAATCAAATTACGACTAAAATAATCATCCGATTTCTACGAAATTTTGCAACAACATACCTTTATGGAGGGAGCATCCTTTGACCAATCTAATAGGTCATTAGCCTAATAGTTTGCGGATGGCGGCCATCTTTGTGTCAAAATCGATTCCCCCAATTAATTCAAACACGGTGAAACCGAATTGAGTGAATATTTTTACAGAGGTAGCACTAGCAAAGGGCACCTCATATTCATGTTTAATATCCCTAAAGCACGTTGTATTTCAACAATCTACTACAACCAACATTCAATTATACTCCTTGAAAAGGACAAAGAGTTATAACAATACCCATGCATTTAGAAGAAAGTAGGCTATATGTTCTCTACTGAACATCTTGTTTTATTGTTAAGAAAGTACACACATGTTTATGGCGAAATTACTTTTTCTCTAAAGAAATTGTTCTAACTGTACATAAACCAGATCCGAGTAGCAACGTTTGTAGGCATGGGATTCCTCTATTTATAGTTGAGTATTGTAACTCATGTTTAATACTCCCACACAAGAGGGCAAGATCTGCAGTTTGTCCCATGTTTAATGCATAACACGTCTCTGCGAGGCAAAGGGAAGAAATAAACTCCAGCGCTTCTTGTCAGTGCTCGGGTCAACATTACGCTGACTAGACTCCGCCTCTGTATTCGATCCACGACCGGCAAAGTCGGAGTCTTCATCTCCGAGACAGTCTGGTTTCAAATATAGGGCACTAAAGAACTCCCACCGTAACTTGATGATGATGATGATGATGATGATGATGATAATTGTTGTTTTAAGGGGCCTAACATCTAGGTTATCGGCCCCTAATTGTTTGGGTGATAGTGAAAGATGAGATGAGAATGGAAACTATAACTAATACTAACTACAGACTTACATACTAAAAGAAGAAATGGTAAAAATAAAGGATAAGGCAAATAAAGGACAGGAAGAAAAGAAATACCCTCAATCCTCGAAGAATGAAGATTGACGGACTTGGATAGATGGAGAGACATGAAAGGCAGATAGGAAAGAGAAAGAGGAGAGGGCCCACCCCAAGGTCAGAGGAAGAAGGGGACAAAACGGACCCAGCTCAGGAATCCCTCAGTGTCACCGACTCCCAAACTCACCAGCCGTGAGCCCTTGAGGGTGTAGCACTATCCAGGGTGCACCAGAAGTGGTGGGGCTACATACATCCTGCCTCCGTGAGGGCCTTGTGGGGAAGGCAGGAGATAACATGAAATATAAACAAGGCTGACTCCTCAAAGAATGAGGGCATCAGGAAAAATGAGGCAAGGACCAATTAAGGCGGGAAAGTGAAAGACTCCCTAGGCCTCGGATAGCCTAATTCCGTCGGGGTTGGAAGAGAACAAGAGTTGACCAAGAGAGGTTGACAGGAAAGAAGACGGAGAGGCTCTCCTTCCTTCCAAGTCCGTCAACCCTCATTCTTAGAAGGTTGAGGGCAATTCTATTCTACCTGTGCTTTATTCGCCTTATCTTTTATATGTCTACCATTTATTCTTCTAGTATGTAAGTTTGTAGTTAGTATTAGAGGAGTAAGTGGGAGCAATGCCGGACTCAGCTGGGGGCCCGTGGTCGCCAACACACGTCCCACTAGATGTGAGCCCCTGGGGGTGGGGGCGTATATTTGTACTTACTTGTACATATATATATAAACAAAAACATGTCTGATAGCCTGTGTTATTGTGGTATTTGTAGTAACGTGTGTATTTGTAATTCAGGTGAGAATTGGAAAGGTGGCGGCCATGGCCTTAAGGTAGGTACTCCCGGCATTTGTCTGGAGTAAAAGTTGGAAACCATGGAAAACTATTTACATGACGGCTTAGGTAGGAATCGAACCCACTTCTTTTGCCTCATGAGCCTCAGTGTACCCCGTTCCAGCCCTCAGACCAGAATTAGAATTTCTTGGCAGAGTCGGGAATCAAACCCGGTCCTCCGGGGTGACAACAAAGAATTCTAGCAGCTAAACCACGAGGCAAAGGGAGTCAAGGTTGTTGTTCTTAATTAATTTAGGGGCTATGCAACATCTTAGTGATGTAGCCCAGTGTACTTGGATGTATGTGGAATTTGTCTGAAAACCTGTCTTATTGTACTGGCTGTATTAGTGTGTGTATTTGTAATTCAAATGAGAATTTTGAAAGAGGCGGTTGTGGCTCTAACTTAGGGATAATCCCGGCAATTGCCTGGAGTAGAAGTCGGCAACCACTTCCAAGATGGCTGAAGCTAGAATCGAACTCCCCTTTCCTCTGTTTCGCCTCAAGCGCTCAAGAGCCTGAGTGGATCCCGATCCGGCCCTCAGACCAGAATTAAAATGTCTTGGCAGAGCCGGGATTCAAACCAGGACCTCCTGGATACAGCCAAGAATGCTAGCCGTTACTCTACAAGGTGGCCATGGAGTGAAGGAGAATAAGTAGTGTCTACTAACAAACTAGTATGAGTGACGAACTGTGTATAGCCTACTTAAAGACAGGGTCACGCATTACTTGGAAGACGTTATTAATTGAATTCAAGGGACAATGGACCTAGCTGTTACGCCCCTTCAAACTCCAATAACTAATTAATTGAATTCAGTAACTACAGAGCGTCTGAAAAGTCTCTCCGCAGCGGCGTTGCGGGACGTGTTAGGTCAGCAGCACATTCATCTCGCTGTGTACGGAAAGTCTCACCGCAGCGGTTGGCATGAGCAAGCATTTGTTCCGTGTTCACCTTCAACTGGAGGGATAGAGTGGGGAATACCGATTCATTATTGCCGATAGTGAGTGCCTGTCTGTGACAGTGTTGACGCTGTAAGTTGTGTTCTTGCCAAGTTCTTGTGTAAGCAGAGTCTAGTGGGAATGCTTACTACTGAAGAGCGTATGTTTTTAATGGAAAAGGTTTTCCGTGCTCGTGGAAACTTAACGGAGCATAATGTGATTGGGGTGAGTACTGTATGTATAATTGCATCACTTAAATTAATTCATTCATTCAATTTCGCTAATCGGCCAACTAGGGACCACGATAAGCCTCATTTTACATTCTGGCATTTGTTCATTTTTCGCTTGATGCACATTGTCTTCATGAGCTCACTCTGTTTAGCACGACGTTCTTCTGTCCATTTCGCACCAGTTGTCCGTTTTTCGTCCCGTAAAGTCCAAAACGTCTTGATGGCTGCTCTATAAAGATTTCGGTCTTGCACATCATCTGCTCGTATCCCCGTTTCTTTAAGCTCTTTCTGGACGCTAACGTAACATGGCATTGCCGTTTTTGGTTTTGAGTCACAGATACTGAAGATACGTTTCGTCCATCGGGAGTCGATCATCCGTCGTATATGACCGTAGAAGCAAACTATGCGTTTTCATATTGTGTCTGTGATCTCCTCTATCTTAGGGTAAATGTCTTTCCTGGATTATTATTTTCCTTATAACAACATAACATGAATGTACTGCCAACCCAACACGTCCCGCAAGGTGAAACACGCGCTGCGGAGAGACTTTGCGGACACAATGTATAACGCAGTTAATTTTAACAGTAATGAAGTAACGTAAATGCTCGTTACATTTTCAAGATGGAACAATTTGGGGATTACCCTGGATATACGAAAAAGGTAAACAGAAATTCATTATGAAACATTGGTTGTTTCTGTATTTAATATCAAACTGTTTTGTACCTGTATTGCCGATATAGCCGGGGATTTGATAGCTATTAAGTTACTCTCAGAGCTCACCATAAAATTCTGCAGCGTCCCAACAAATACCCCTCTTTCACGACTGTTGTGGTAGTAAAATATTTTATGTCTCCCTTGCACCGCCAGAACCATCAAGCCACTTCATACTCATTAAATCACGATTCCACGGTCGACTTGGATTGACGAATCGATTGATGCTAATATCGACGCAATCACATAATAATAATAATAATAATAATAATAATATAGAAGACGGCAAAGCTACGAAATATATCTTCATGTGGAAAAGATAACCAGCACTTCCGGAAAATAGCCATTATTTTTTATGAATGACAGCTCAAAGTGTCTCATTTGGTAGTGTTTTGTAGAGCTATTTTGTCTTGTATATAGAGTATATTTGGATCTGATGAAGCTCGTTTAACGAGAGAAACAGATCATCCCTTAGTTTTCTCCCTCTTCCATAGTCCATAACAAATACCAGGTGAATCAGCTGCACCTACTTGTGTTGTTGTATGCAGCCCAACTTGCGTTGTTATCAGGAAGGCCACCGACGGCAGTGGCTACGCTGGCTAAAACGCAGCTTTAGGTCATGGGTCCAAGCTCTCTGCTGACTCGGTAGACGCGTGGGTTCGAGCCCCACCGTCGGCCGTCCTTGAAATGGTTTTTGGTGGTTTCCCATTTTCAACACCAGGAAAATGCTGGGACGGTACCTTCTGAAAGGCCACGGCCGCTTCCTTCCACATCCTTGCCCAGTTTCGTTCATCTTCATCCATTCCATCTCTCATCCCGACGCGCAGGTCGCCCACGGGCGTCGACTAGAAAGACCTGTACTCTGCCTCTCAGGAGGCTACACGACAAAACAAACAAGTAGTTCCGTGAAGAACTATACAGCCTATTTTCATATATCCTACTTATGTTAATTGCCACTATCAACATACACAATTTCAGTTTGATTGCTCTAATAGATTCGTAGATATTGAGAACCGACTAAATATTTCGGATGGTTGCCATGTTTGATTTTATATATGTAGGTCCTAGAGTTATGTACTGTTACATGCAGATTATTGTGAACGTGTAGTATTCAAACTTCAATCGCATAATTAGGACACAAGAAAAAACAAGGAGATTTTAAAATTTTTCACAGCTGCCATCTTGAGGTTATGGAAACAATTGAAATAAATTAGATGCCAGTGGATTAACATTCGTATAAGGATTTACTGTACCAAGTTTCACTGCACGCGGATGGTTAAATTGCGAGAAACGTCCATGTGAATATTTATAATTCGCGTCACCGCCATGTTGGATTTGTGATCACCAGGTTATTTAAAGTCCTATAGGTGAACATAAGTTCATAGCCCCTATGAACATTAAAAAATGTAGTTTGATTGCTAAAATAGATTCGTAGATATTCAGTATCATCTAAATATTTCGGATGGTCGCCATGTTGGATTGTTAAATGTATAGGCCATAGAATCATGTACCATTAAAGGAAAATTATTGCGTAGGTTCATTATTCAAACTTTCACTTCGATCGTATGACTACATCACAAGAAATAAAATCTTAATTTTAAAATTCGCACTGCCGCCATCTTGAGGTTATGTAAACAATCGACCTAAATTAGATACCAGTGGATTACAATGTGTATAAATATTTCCTGTGCCAGGTTTCAGTGCGCTTGGAACATTAAATCGCGAGAAAGGTCTATTTAAAATTTTCAAATTCGCTTGGCCGCCATGTTCGTTTTGTACTTAACCGGTTTTTGAAAGTCTTATAGATGGACTTCCAGTAGTGCTCTTTATCTCCGTACAAATTTCAGGGTTTTACCGCTAATAGTTTCAGAGATATAGAATGCCGGTGAAATATTTCGCACATCCGCCATCTTGTGATTATGTTAACAATTGAACGAAGTTAGATGTCGGTGCATTACAATGTATATAAACATATACTGTACCAAGTTTCATTGCGTTTGGTTGGTCAAATCGCGAGAAACGTCTATTTAAAAGTCGCAAATTCGCTTGGCCGCCATGTTGGTTTTGTAGTTACCAGATTTTCAAAAGTCACATAAGTGAACTTATAGTAGTTCCCTCTATCACCATAGAAAATGTCAGGGTAATATCGGTAATAGTTTCAGAGATATTGAATGCTGGTGAAATATTTCGCACAGCCGCCATGTTGGATTGGTGAGTCGTAACAAAATTTGAAGGGCACGGTCGAGGTCGCCGGGAATAGTGCTATGAACTTTCCGAGTTTCATTTAAATCGCTCTATCCGTTTAGATTTTATTAGGGGGGGGGGACACACACACACGAATCACACACACATGCACACACACACGGACAAAAGGTGATCTCATAAGCCTATTTTTTCAAAATTGAAAATAGGCTAAAAATCAGGAAGGCCGACATATTTTGTCTGCTTGCATCCCGTATGGTACTAATACACTGCAAACATATCCTTCAATCGATACTGAACACTATTATTTTTCCCTCGATGTGTCTACGGTATACTGCGGTAGGTAGGTAACATCCCGGTATTTGCCTGGAATTGAAGTGGGAAACCACGGAAAACCACTTCCACGAGTACTGAGGTTGGAATCAAACTAGCCTATTCTTAGTTTTGCCTCACGAGGCTGAATGAACCACGCTCCAGCCCTCTAACCAGAATTAAATTTCTTGGCAAGTGACAGCCAATAATGCCAGACACTACGCAACAAAGCAGACTGTAAACATGTTTAATGGGCGGCTTCGGTGGCGTAGTTGGTAACATGCTGAGCTTCTATGCCCAAGGTCACGGGTTCTAACCCGGCTGAGGTCATTCGATTTTCTAAGAGAGTTAAAAATCCCTCAGTATGTCTTCCTTCGAAGGGAAAGTCAAGTCGGAGGTCCCATGTCATAGACTTATGGCATGAAAAAGAACCGTCCACTAATTACACTTGTGTGAAGCCAAAATTTGTAGGTTGGAATAGATAACACTCTATTAGTTCCAACATTCGCCACCAGGTGCTGCCTACGATGCCATATAGTAGTCAAGTCCGCAAGCTAGGTGTCGTGGACAGTAGCATTTGGTAGCAAAAGTAGGAACTACCAGAAATCAATGTCTGCAGTCCTTACTTGAATTGAAACAGATACACACACTAACACCGCCATCACAATTAACACCGGTTATCAGACAGATTCTACACACACCCAAAGTACACGGGGCAACATGACCGCGTTGTCGCAGCTCCTTAACTGAGGAACCAACCAACCAAACATGTTTAAACACCGTAACAAATCAATTCTATTCTTTCTCGCTAAACCCGATTTTTTTCCATTGTGCAGTTTTTTCGTCCTCCGGCACTTCCTGACCTGGGGATCGCACGTTACTGGTTGCCTATTTATACCCAACCATGTGTGTTACATCACTCCAAGTGAGTCATCCAGTTGCAAAACTCGTTTAATCCACTTGTGAGATTAAGAATCATTATCATGAGAAACGTTTCTCTGGAATTTGCCTCGCGTATCTTTTGTGTTTGCTGTTTTCTACTTTTTGCTTTGTGTTTTTGGTTTTGTGTTTTCTTTGTGCTTTTGCTTTTGAATTTTACTTTTTGCTTATGTGTCTTGGTTTTGGTTTTGTTTTTGTTTTCTGCATTTGCTTTTTTGGAATTTTGGTTTTTGCTTTGTTTTCCTTGTTTTTTTGTTTTCTTCTTTTGCTTTTGTTTTTGATTTTTGGTTTTTGCTTCGTGTTTTTTTTGTGTTGTGTTTGTTTTCTGGAAAATCTACATAAAGCAAGACGAAATGAAATAACAAATAAACAAAACAAAATCAAAATAAAAGCAAAACAAAATAAAAACAAAAACAAAATAAAATAGAACAAAGTAAAACAAACAATAAAAAAACTATTTAAAATAAAATACAACAAAATCAAAAAACAAAACAATATAAAATAAAATAAAACAATGAAAAACAAAATAAAATAAAATAAAATAAAATAAAATAAATTAATTAAATAATTTTACGAAATGATCCTTATTCACAAGTGGATTAAACGAGTTTTGCAACTGGACGACTCAAGTGGTAGTCATTAATGCGTAATACGTTTCATATGCTAATCCTTAAGCTGAGATATCTAGAATCTAATACTTAGCCTATGTGGATATACCCTTGCATATCAACTTCTTCTTCTTCTTCTCCTTCTCAGGGTGCCAGTCCACTTCGAACGTTGGCGATCTTTCAGGCTATGGTGTCCTTATTGGTCGTTATCCGGAACAATTGGGTGGATGTTTTTCCGAACCATACTCTGTGGTTGGCAAGCCAAGAAATTCTTCTTCGTCCTGGGGCTCGTCTTCCTTCTATTTTTCCTAGTAAAATGCATTGCAGTAGTTCGTATCTGCCTCTGTTGCTCATTATGTGACCCAGGTATTGCATATCTACAATCTCTACAAATACCAGACGGCAGTTATTCGAACCGAGGGCCATGAGAGAGAAGCTGTTATTCAGAAAGATGTAAGGCAAGGCTGCAGATAAACACCCATACTTTTCAATCTATACATTAAAAACAAGCAATGAAGGAAATTAGGGAAACATTTAAAGGAGGGAGTAAAGATTCAAGGAGAAATAAATTCAAATATGAAATTTTCTAACGACATTGAGATCTTAGCCGACACACCAGAGGATTTGAATGAGTTTTAAATGGTATTGACGAATTCATGTATGTCCATGACCTTGGCCATGATCTACTTAATTTTTCCCGTATTGATTTCACGAAGATTGGAAAGAAAGTTAAAATCTTTTAACATTTTGATCGTAAATATAGTATCGACAAAGGGTGTACCCTGGATTCAAGATTATCTTAAAGAATTTTATTTCTGTTTCTGTTTCTGGCGTTGACGGCAGTTGACATGTAATATTTTTAACAAAACCAGTGTTAGTATATTTTAAGATCGAATATCACAGAGGGTATGTGTGCTGCTAATTGACTGATGAATGTTAATAATAGCCGAAGCAAGTATCAATTCTAGGAGTAAAAGTGGAGTGATAGTAAAAGGGAAATTTGCATTGAAAAGTGGAATTCATGATTAAAATCAATAAATATTAAACAAAAATAATGGAATGCAGCCAAAAGAAATCATAAACCACAATGGACGTCTAATTGACAGATGAAAAGCTAAAGAAAGTAGGAGATTCTTTTCTTTAGGAAGAAAAATAACCAGCAAAGAGGATATAACAATCAGTTTGAGTCACGCAAGGAAAGCATCTCTACACAAAACAACCCTGTTGACATCAAATATATCGTAGATTTAGGTATTAGGAAGTCAGTTTTGAAAGCCTTTGTCTGGAGCGTGGCGCTCTATGGAAGTGAAACTTGAACTGTTGGCGTAGCAGAATAGATGCGTTTGAAATGTGGTGTTACAGAAGAATGATGAAGATCAGATGGGTAGATAGCGTAACAAATGGAGAGGTATTAAAACGAGTGGGCGAGAAGAGATGTTTCTGGCGACTGCTAATGGAGAGAAGAGATATGTCGGTAGAACACATACTAAGACACCCGGGATTAACAAACTTAGCTATGGAAAGAAGGGTCGAGGTCAGAACTGTAGGGGTAGACGTAGGTTAAAATATGTTTAAACTCATTGCCTTGGATGTATGGTGTGATAGCTCTGTTGAGATGGAACGATTAGATCAGGTCATGGAGAAATGAAGAGCTGCACCAAACCAGTCAAAAGACTGAGGACACAAACAACAACAACAACCCTTGTATTAATTCTCACATATTCAGTGAAATTAAGGAAGAGCAATAGAGGTTACTATAAGAGTTTTCAAACATTCTATTGTCTTGCCTAAACAGTATCCTCGTGTCTAGCTTGCATAAACTTCAGGTACAGAGAACTGTTCAATACTGGCCCTCACTCTTAAACTGGGGCAATGAAACTAAATTTCGAGTTCGCTGATTTACACTGTAACTGTAGATATATGGGTTTCACTCATAGAAATAGCCCCAGCTCTTTGTGTGTGTGTGATTTTTACTCGCAAATCAGCTTTATTAGAGCAATAAAACACAGATGTTGGGGAATACGCCAACCTTGCAACTCCGATTCAGATCTTCTCTGAGCACGATGTACTGTATTTTCAACCCTTAAATCTGGACTGTTTACCATACATCGTAAACTCCCAGGAATGTTTATGTTCAGATTGTAGAATAGCACGGCAGTAATACTTATAGGGCCCGGATGTTGATGACATGTCATCTTTTTACTGAGCTGTCTAAAACAATGCTGAAGTACATAGAAACCCCTGATGGGCCACCCCGTCTTCAAACATGTCATTTTTTAGCCTATTTTCAATTTTGAAAAAAAATAGGCTTATGAGATCACCTTTTGTCCGTGTGTGTGTGCGTGTGTGTGTGATTCGTGTGGGTGTCCACCCCCCCCCCTAATAAAATCTAAACGGCAGGAGCGATTTCAATGAAACTAGGAAAGTTCATAGCACTATTTCCGGCGACCTCGACCGTGCCCTTCAAATTTTGTTACGACTCACCAATCCAACATGGCGGCTGTGCGAAATATTTCACCAGCATTCAATATCTCCGAAACTATTACCGATATTACCCTGACATTTTCTATGGTGATAGAGGGAACTACTATAAGTTCACTTATGTGACTTTTGAAAACCTGGTAACTACAAAACGAACATGGCGGCCAAGCGAATTTGCGACTTTAAATAGACGTTTCTCGCGATTTGACCAACCAAACGCAATGAAACTTGGTACAGTATATGTTTATATACATTGTAATGCACCGACATCTAACTTCGTTCAATTGTTTACATAATCACAAGATGGCGGATGTGCGAAATATTACACCAGCATTCTATATCTCTGAAACTATTAGCGGCATCTCCCTAAAATTTTGTACTGAGATAAAGGGTACTACTGGAAGTCCATCTATAAGATTTTCAAAAACCGGTTAACTACAAAACGAACATGGCGGCCAAGCGAATTTGAAAATTTTAAATAGACCTTTCTCGCGATTTAATGTTCCAAGCGTACTGAAACCTGGTACAGGAAATATTTATACACATTGTAATCCACTGGTATCTAATTTAATTCAATTGTTTACATAACCTCAAGATGGCGGCAGTGCGAATTTTAAAATTAAGTTTTTATTTCTTGTGATGTAGTCATGCGATCGAAGTGAAAGTTTGAATAATGAACCTACGCAATAATTTTCCTTTAATGGTACATGACTCTATGGCCTATACATTTAACAATCCAACATGGCGACCATCCGAAATATTTAGACGATACTGAATATCTACGAATCTATTTTAGCAATCAAACTGCATTTTTTAATGTTCATAGGGGCTATGAACTTAAGTTCACCTATAGGACTTTAAATAACCTGGTGATCACAAATCCAACATGGCGGTGACGCGAATTATTAATATTCACATGGACGTTTCTCGCAATTTAACCATCCGCGTGCAGTGAAACTTGGTACAGTAAATCTTTATCCGAATGTTAATCCACTGGCATCTAATTTATTTTAATTGTTTCCATAACCTCAAGATGGCAGCTGTGAATTTTTTTTAAATCTCCTTGTTTTTTCTTGTGTCCTAATTATGCGATTGAAGTTTGAATACTACACGCTCACAATAATCTTCATGTAACAGTACATAACTCTAGGACCTACATATATAAAATCCAACATGGCGACCATCCGAAATATTTAGTCGGTTCTCAATATCTACGAATCTATTACAGCAATCAAACTGAAATTGTGTATGTTAAATAGTGGCAATTAACAAAAGTAGGATATATGAAAATAGGCTGTATAGTTCCTCACGGAACTACTTGTATTTTGTATCTTTTTGCATTTTTGCTATTCTTCCATTTAAAGAGCACTTTTTTAAGTTTGGTAGATTTTTTTGGGTCATATTTTAGAGAAATCAGCCTTTTAAGGTCATTTTTTTTTTCAATCTAGCCATGTCACAGCTTTATATGAGGGAGTTACGTCTTTCAGAGTTAAGAAAAAGCTAGTAGCTAAGAACATTAACCTTTTGTTAAGTACTAGAAATCTATTTTGATTGACTTTTCAGTTTGAGCTTCAGATGTCATTTTTGAAATATTGGTGAGTTTAGTATTATAAGATCATTTTCTCCGTTTTATAGTGCATTTTTCAAATTTTTGAAATATTGGTGAGTTTAGTCTGTTATTAATAAATCATTTTCTCCATTTTATAGTGCATTTTTCGATTTTTTAAGTCAGTTATTACAGTCATTTTTGAAAATTTTAAGAGGATTTATTAAACTTTTTAGGGCATCAACATCCGGGCCATACTTATTAATATTGTTCTATACTCCTGTGTATTAGGCAACTTATTTTACACTCGTGCAGTCGGACGCCACTTACACTCAAACTGATCACGAAGTAGCGTCTTCGGTGGCGTAGTTGGTAGCATGCTGAACTGCTGTGGCCAAGATAGTGGGTTCAAACCCGGCTGAAGTCGTCAGATATTTTAAAAGCGTTAAAATCCTACAGTATGGCTTTCTTCGCAGGTTAAGTAAAGCCGGCGGTCCCATGTCATAGATTTATGGCACGTAAAAGATCCTTCCACAGACTAAACTTGTGTGAAGCTAAATTTCTAAGTTAGATTTCGTCGGAACGCTCTATCAAAGATACAACGTTCACCACTAGGTATCATTGATATCTGGTAGCGATAGTTAGAACTACTTGAAATTGAGCGGGACTTGGGTGTCCGCTTGAAGCAGCTACAGACTCTGGCAAGCCGAACATGTCCTCGGACACTCCCGGCTCTAAAAGCCATACGATAAACAAAAAAAATAAATGTTCACGAAGTTACATTTTAATCCTATTCTACAAAGTTATATGTCACATTGCTCGTGGGACAAGTTGATATTTTGTGTGGACAAAATAAGTATAATGAAAATTCTGACAGGGAGATGGATTGTCGCCTTTGGTTTTTAATTATGGTCTGTAGAAGGTGATTAGAGAATGGAGAAAATCAGACACGAAAGTTATACATTTGGGAACTAAAAATAATATAATATCCATTTAGATTGCTTGGCTTTCGCGGATGACATTGCTCTGATCACGGACACACCAGAACATGCAAAGATTCAAGTAGAAAACTTAATGGAAAAATAGGTTTACAAATCTCCTACCCCAAGACAGAATTTATAACTAATGTTCAAGATTTTCCTAATGTAATAATCATAAATCAAAACAAAATACACAAAATTAAATCATTTAAGTATTTAGTGATAACTAACAATAACAATGACATAAAATAGCTTAGAGGTCCGAGCAAAAAAATGAACGTAACATTTCAGATCACCAGAAATTTATACAAGAAGAAGGCATTATCATGGGACACTAAAATTAAACATTACAATTCTGTGGTGAGACCTGAGTCACTCTTTGGAGCTGAAACATTAAAGTTAATGCGGAAAGGTGGCATAAACAAAATCATGCTCATGGAATGAACATTGGTTCGATGCATCCTTGGTCCAATGAAAACAGAAACAGACTATAACAGCCCACGACCTAACAAGGAAATATACACCCATGTGGAGAACATCATTCAGACCATGCGCAAACGAAGGATGTCATTGTTGGGCATTTAAATAGAATAAACAATGACAGGCTAACAAAAGAAATTATTAATACAATTTTAAAACTTAAAGTTCAACCAGCATGGTTTACACAGACATTAAATGATCTTAAGGAAGCCAAAATTGACATTACAGATACATAAAAGTTAATAGGAATTTATTTCGGGACAAAATTCAAAAAGTGATCTTCAGGGAGGAACAAGAAAGACAACGAAAGCAGCCACGGAACACTGAACAGCTCCGAAAGCAGAGATCAGAGAGGATGCAGCGAATGTGTGCAGAGAAAAAAAAAAGACAAGTGGCAAGATTTGAAGTATTGATTTTACGTGCTCTGTAATAGTGCAATTCGATTAAATTAATAATAAATGAAAATACATTAAATAAATAAATAAATAGTCTTCTAGACGCTGACGCCGCCATCAAACAAAAACCATTTTCCACAGCCGGAAATTGAATCCGGACAGTAGTCAAGTATGTCAACCACCACAACAGGGTAGCAGTTCAATAAGTTATGGCTAAATATATTTTCAGTACCTTCAGTTTCTATGTACTTTCGGAAAATTGAGAGTTGAACTTTCGGTTGGATGAGCAGCTGATGGATGCAAGGTACGGTAGTCTGAATATAAACACTTGCGAATGAAGAAGGGAGGAAGCAATCAGAACAGTGTAGCAGA
This sequence comes from Meconema thalassinum, assembly GCA_946902985.2. Classification (NCBI taxonomy): domain Eukaryota; kingdom Metazoa; phylum Arthropoda; class Insecta; order Orthoptera; family Tettigoniidae; genus Meconema; species Meconema thalassinum. Next base: position 81,621,624 of record OX336396.1, on the reverse strand, counting down.
GGCGAGAGAAGGAGGGGAGGGAAGGGGGGGGGGGGGGGGGGCACAAAGCAAGACGCCCTACCCTTATCTGTTCCAGACCATTATTTGCCAAGCTCAGCCCTGCACAGGGGTGTAAGAGGTCATAGAGGGCCACGCATTTGACTATTGTATGCCACAAATGTCTCGCATTCATACGTATTTCCTACATCTCACCTAGGTGAGGTATACAAAACATTAAATTCAAATAATGAATTGAAACATAGCAATTCTGAATTCTATTAAAGTTTAATGTTTTGCAAGGATATATATATATATTTATTTATTTGATTTTTATTTATTTATTTATTTATTTATTTATTTATTTATTTATTTATTTATTTATTTATTTATTTATTTATTTATTTATTTATTTATTTATTAAGAGTTTAGTGATTTTTAGTGATGTTTTCATTACAACAGATCCTACCTTAGATAAAAGTTGAAGGAGACTCCATCGAAGGGCCAAAATATGTACTTTAATTCAATAGATGTTTCACCGACAGTAGTGGCTACGCTGCCTAACGCGCAGCATTAGGTCTTGGGGCCAAGCTCTCTACTGACTCGGTAGACGCGTGGGTTCGAGCCCTACCGTCAGCCGTCCTTGAAATGGTTTTCCGTGGTTTCCCATTTTCAACACCAGGCAAATGCTGGGACGGTACCTTCTGACAGGCCACGGCCGCTTCCTTCCACATCCTTGCCCAGTTTCATTCACCATCATTCATTTCATCTCTCATTAACTCCTCTCCTGAGGTTGGCGTCAGGTAGGGCATCCGGCCGTAAAAACCATCGCCACAAAGACTTCCATCGCATCTCATCCCCGACCCCGTTGGAAAACGGGAATAATAAGGGGTTGACATACAATTCAATAGATGTTTCATGAATTGTATTGATAGGCGTATTTTTTTAAGAGTAACTAATGAGTCAATACGTAAAATACGAGGGGTGATCGGAAAGTAAGGTTACAAAGCCTGCAGTGAAACGTGTACATTCTTCTTCTTCTTTCAGATGGGCCTGCTAAAGACCACGACGTTCAACTTTTCAGTTTAGTGAGGGACTTGATGTTTGCCCAATATTCGCGCATTCTCTGAGTATGCTTTCTCCTTTCTCTCTTTTGTCCAGATGGTGTCGGTTTTCTTACAGGGTTGTCTGTCCTGAAACCTCTTCTGTTTAAGTATCTTTCTGAGATGTGATCGGTTTCTAACATCACTTTCCATTATCTTCAGTTCTTGGATGTCCTTGTTAACTCATGTTAGCCACGGTGTCACGATTTTTCTATTCTCCCAGTGTTTGAGAAGCCGGTTGGTTGGTCTTGTTGGGTTCATCCTTGAGACATGTCTGTATAAACACAGACGTCTTTTGCTGGCCACATCTGTGATTTTCACAGTATATCTCTACAGCTACTGATTTGGTCTTCTTCTGTACTCGTCATCTATTTTGACGGGTACAATCATCTTCCTAGTATTAATCCCGCTTTATTGCAGGGTCTGCTTTTCTGCACTTTTTCTTCCATATTGATCGATCTTGAACGTCTCTAGTTGTGGCATTCACTAGTTGCATGTCCTCCCGCATAGTATCCAGCCAGCGCTTTCTCGGTCGCCTTCGTGGTCGTCGACCTTCTGGACTGATGTCAATATATATATATCATAAAACAAATACAGCCAGCTGATGGTGCATAGATTAGGTTATTTTTTGGACATAGTCTCCATATTGGTTAAGGCACGTGTCTCTTCGTGGGATGAGTTTGAATATTCACTCATGGTAAGAATCCTGTCCATGTGTGTTCAGCCACGTTGTCGAGAAGTGTTTCACCTCCTCAACTGAAGTGAATGGTCGACCTCCTGGGTACTCCTTCAAGTGAGGAAACATATGAAAGTCACTTGGAGCGAGGTCAGGGATGTATGGAAGGCAGCCAATGATGTCCCAGCGAAATCACTTCACAGTGTGGGGGTCTTCTGGGCTGTATGAGGTCACGTGTTGTCATGAAGGAAGATGAGGCCCTCGGTGAGAAGTCATGGCCACGTTTACATGTTTTGCCCACAGAAATTGAAAACTGAGCAGATCTCTTCGCGAGACCATTTTTCCAAGCGAGTTGCCATTAAATGATTACCTTTAACTAGGGATGTAGGTGGCGGGTGGCTGAAACTCTGCACAGTTACCAACCGTATGTATTCGAATTACCCCATAATATAGTTCATCTACTGTAAGTTTGCACCTTTTTGACAGTTCTCGCGGGAACGAACACTCCTACAGAACATATCAATCCGCCTATATCACGTGCATTCCAGCCAATGAGCTATCATCCACGTGGCAGCCAGCAATGGCCGCTGTATTCCGTCAAGGTGTCAACAGCTGTTAAGAGTTACCGAAACCTACATTCTCGCAATATCAATTCATTGCCCCTTTTAAAGGAAACTTGTATTTCTTTGTGACATTTATCAAATAATCGTTTTAACAGCACACCCACTGACAGCTCGCGGACAGAATAATGTTACATCATTGGACGCGCTATGACCAAGACCTTGGCTATGACAGAGCAGCTGATAACTTACATGTGAGAGTGGAATTATTTTACGCCCATCATTACACAGCTCGAGGAAAATACTTACTAAGGTATGATGTAAGATGTCCTTAAGACGATACGATCATTATTTGACCTGTTGGATTGATATTACAATAAAACCTACGAAACATTTCACTATGTAAGTTAACTTTTATAGGCCTAAAAACAACTCATATTTTATGCCTACTTTTTTGCACAAATCATGCCATATGAAAATTATTCACCAGGCCAATGTCTTTAGGGAAATATATAGTTCTGCTGACTTTTCTTTTACCTACAAAAACAAGGAAATAAAATAAATATATTGAACAAGAAATTCCGTATCTGCTTCAGACTCGATATTAAAAACAAAGATGACCGACCTGGAGACATCTCAGTACTCAACATTAAGATAACCACTATATATTTATCTGAAAAATGAACACGCGTTCAAATGGAAATAATATTTTCAGACGGCTTTGCGCAATATTATCATTATAATTATTATTTAATATAATCAACCCGTTATTTTCTCAGGCGGATGAAGACAGTCAAGAGTCCATTACCAAACGCAAGCCCATCCCACGAGCACGTGGTAGTTCAGTTTGATAATGTAACCTTTCAGTCTGGCCGACAGAATATGTTGCCAATATATTCACAATTACTGGGACAAGCGAAAAAATAACCTGAAAAAACTTACATGGGAATAAAACATGTATAAATTTGTTATGGACTACAGGTTATACATTGAGTCTTTCTTTATGAAGGTTGGCAACCCTAGCTGTCAAAAAAGTGCAAATTTACAGTAGATGAACTATATTAATGTCACTATAACAGATGAAACTCCAGGAATATCGGCCATGTAACCTTAGTTTCTGATCACCCCTCGTATCTTGCATTACCCATCATGGTATATGTAATTGCTTTTTTGATTTCTTTGTACACATTTTAGAAACTTTCTATTTTTCTGGTCACTGTTACGAATATAACCATCATATTTTTCACCGGTTGTATAGTACACAAGACTGTTAAAAACAAGAATCAAATCAGACCTGTAATAATAGGCATATTTGGGTTTGAGAAGAGTTATCCTTTGGCTATATCATCTGAAACATAGTACAACCAATGAGAATCAATGAAGTTTTAAGTTTCAGAGGGGAAGTCAAGCCGTTGGTCCCATGTCATAGATTTATGGCATCAAAAAGAACTTTCCACTAACTACACTTGTGTGAAGCCAAAATTTGTAGGTTAGAATTGATAACGATATATTAGTTCCAACGTTCGCCGCCAGGTTCTCACTGCGATGCCATCTAGTAGCAAAGTCCACAAGCTAGGTGTCGTGGACGGTAGCATTTGGTAGCAAAAGTTGAAACTACTTGAAATTACTGTCTGCAGTCCTTACTTGAATTAAAAACAGATAACACACACTAATACAGCCATCACAATTAACACCGGTTATCAGACAGAGTCTACACACAACCAAAATACACGGTGCTACATGACCGCGTTGTCGCAGCCCCTAAACTGAGGATCAACCAACCTCAACTCCTTATTGACATTTTAAAGAATTCAAATTCTTGGCAAGTACAAGAACCACATCCAGAACAAATCTCAAGCTGTCAAACCTATTGGTTGCTGATAGAAGGTACTTTATATCTCAGAAAAAATTGCAGAAAAATGCAAAAAACCAACAAGCTGCAATATCATAATAATCTTTGTTTATGAATTTAGCACTTTTGTTCAATGATTTTCTGCACCATAATCGCCATCTTTTCCTTTCTCACAATCCCCTCCGTGTTTTACATTTCCTCATTTAATTACGAAATATTCAGAAATCTATATTATTAAAAATATTGATGAAAACTTATCCGAGTCCGTCCGGCCATACCATCCGGCCGATTTTCTTCATCATTTTTTTAAATGAAAGGTATTCATGCACAGATTTGTCATCAAGTATTACAAATCACTTAAATTACGCCTTTCTCAAATTATTTGATTTTTCAACTTTTTCCAACTTTTTCCAACTTTGAAGTAATCATATCTTCGGTTTTAATTGAGTTGCGAAGAACGTTTCAGTCTTAAGAACACTCAGTGAATCAAGCGCTATCATTTAAGCTCTTAACCATTCAAATCGGCTGATTCTGAGGAAAGTTATGAGTGGACATACGATATTATATCTCATTTTTTCAACAGTTTTTCTCATTGTAGCAATCATATCTTTGGTTCTAATTGAGTTACACTGTTCGTTTTGGTCTAAGAGCACTCAGTGGATCAAGTTCTATCTTTTGAGGTATAAAATATTTACATTGGTTGATTCTGAGGAATGTTATGAGTGCCGAAGCGAATTTTAGAAATAATTATGAAAACTTAACCGAGTCCGTCCGGCCATTCTATCCGGTCGATTTCCTTCATACCACTATTAAATGAAAGTTATTCATGTACGGATTTGATATCAATATTGCAAATCAATTAACTTCTGCCTTCTTCAAATTATTTGATTTCTTGCACCATTTTTACTTTTTTCACATTGAAGCTATCTATATTATTAAAAATATTGATGAAAACTTATCAGAGTCCGTCCGGCCATACTAACCGGCCGATTTTTTCTTCATCCTTTTTTAAATGAAAGGTATTCATGCACAGATTTGTCATCAAGTATTACAAATCACTTAAGTTACGCCTTTCTCAAATTATTTGATTTTTCAACTTTTTCCAACTTTTTCCAACTTGGAAGTAATCATATCTTCGGTACTAATTGTGTTACGAAGGTCGTTTTAGTCTAAGAACACTCCGTGAATCAAGCGCTATCATTTGAGCTCTTAACCATTCAAATCGGCTGATTCTGAAGAATGGTATGAGTGGACATACGATATTACATCTCATTCTTTCAACAGTTTTTCTCATTGTAGCAATCATATCTTTGGTTCTAATTGAGTTACACTGTTCGTTTTGGTCTAAGAGCACTCAGTGGATCAAGTTCTATCTTTTGAGGTATAAAATATTTACATTGGTTGATTCTGAGGAATGTTATGAGTGCCGAAGCGAATTTTAGAAATAATTATGAAAACTTAACCGAGTCCGTCCGGCCATTATATCCGGTCGATTTCCTTCATACCACTATTAAATGAAAGTTATTCATGTACGGATTTGATATCAAGTATTAAAAATCACTTAACTTCTGCCTTCTTCAAATTATTTGATATCTTGCACCTTTTTTAATTTTTTTTTCACATTGAAGCTATCTATATTATTAAAAATAATGATGAAAACTTATCCGAGTCCGTCTGGCCATACCATCCGGCCGATTTTCTTCATCATTTTTAGCCTACTTTCGATTTTTGCAAAAAATGAAAGTAGACTTATGAGATCAACACAGGGCGAAAAAAGTGTGTCTGTCTGTGTGTGTATGTGTGTGTGTGAGTCTGTGTGTGTGTGTGTGTGTATGTGTGTGTGTGAGTCTGTGTGTGAGTCTGTGTGTGTGTGTGTCTGTGTGTGTGTGTGTGAGTGTGTGTACTCTGAATGTCTGTCCCCCCCTATCAATTCGAACACGGTGAATGCGAATTGAACGAAATTTGGTACAAAGGTAGCACTAGCAAAAGACACCTCAGTGTCATGTTTTATATCGCCGCCATCTTAACGGAAACGTAATGGCGGCCACACAAATGTTCAAAGCTTAAATCAAATTACGACTAACCTAATCATCCGATCTCTACCAAATTTTGCAACAACATACCTTTATGGGGGGAGCATCCTTTGACCAAACCAATAGGCCATCAGCCTAACAGTTTGCGGATGGCGGCCATCTTTGTGTGAAAATCGATTCCCCCTATTAATTCGAACATGGTGCAACCGAATGGAACGAAATTTGGTACAGAGGTAGTACTAACAAAAGGAACCTCACTGTCATGTTTTATATCGCCGCCATCTTGACGGAAACGTAATGGCGGCCACACAAATGTTCAAAGCTTAAATCAAATTACGACTAACCTAATCATCCGATCTCTACCAAATTTTGCAACAACATACCTTTACGGGGGGAGCATCCTTTGACCAAACTAATAGGCCATCAGCGTAATAGTTTGCGGATGGCGGCCATCTTTGTGAGAAAATCGATTCCCCCTTTTACTTCGAAGACGGTGCAACCGAATGGAACGAAATTTGGTACAGAGGTAGTACTAACAAAAGGCACCTCAGTGTCATGTTTTATATCGCCGCCATCTTGACTGATACGTAATGGCGGCCACACGAATGTTCAAAGCTTAAATCAAATTACGATTAACGTAATCATCCGATCTATACCAAATTTTGCAACTACATACCTTTATGGAGGGAGCATCCTTTGACCAATCTAATAGGTCATTCGCCTAATAGTTGACGAATGGTGGCCATCTTTGTGTCAAAATCGATTCCCCCTATTAATTCTAACACGGTGAAACTGAATGGAACGAAATTTGGTACAGAGATAGCACTAGCAAAGGGCATCTCAGTGTCATGATTTATATCGCCGCCATATTGACAGAAACGTAATGGTGGCCACACAAATGTTTAAAGCTTAAATCAAATTACGACTAACATAACCATCCGATCTCTACCAAACTTTGCAGCAACATACCTTTATGGAGGGAGCATCCTTTGACCAATCTAATAGGTTATTAGCCTAATAGTTTGCGGGTGGCGGCCATCTTTATGTCAACATTGATTCCCCTATTAATTCGAACACGGTGGAACCGAATGGAACGAAATTTGGTACAGAGGTAGCACTAGCAAAGGGCACCTCAGTGTCATGTTTTATATCGCCGCCATCTTGACTGATACGTAATGGCGGCCACACGAATGTTCAAAGCTTAAATCAAATTACGATTAACGTAATCATCCGATCTCTACCAAATTTTGCAACTACATACCTTTATGGAGAGAGCATCCTTTGACCAATCTAATAGGTCATTCGCCTAATAGTTGACGGATGGCGGCCATCTTTGTGTCAAAATCGATTCCCCCTATTAATTCTAACACGGTGAAACCGAATGGAACGAAATTTGGTACAGAGATAGCACTAGCAAAGGGCATCTCATTGTCATGATTTATATCGCCGCCATATTGACAGAAACGTAATGGTGGCCACATAAATGTTTAAAGCTTAAATCAAATTACGACTAACAAAACCATCCGATCTCTACCAAACATTGCAGCAACATACCTTTATGGAGGGAGCATCCTTTGACCAATCTAATAGGCCATTAGCCTAATAGTTTGCGGATGGCGGCCATCTTTATGTCAAAATTGATTCCCCCTATTAATTCGAACACGGTGGAACCGAATGAACGAAATTTGGTACAGAGGTAGCACTAGCAAAGGGCACCTCAGTGTCATGTTTTATATCGCCGCCATCTTGACGGAAACGTAATGGCGGCCACACAAATGTTCAAAGCTTAAATCAAATTACGATTAGCCTAATCATCCGATCTCTAGCAAATTTAGCAACAACATACCTTTATGGAGGGAGCATCCTTTGACCAAACTAATAGGTCATCAGCCTAATATTTTGCGGATGGCGGCCATCTTTGTGTGAAAATCGATTCCCCTTATCAATTCGAACACGGTGAAACTGAATGGAACGAAATTTGGTACAGAGGTAGCACTAGCAAAGGGCACCTCAGTGTCATGTTTTATATCACCGCTATCTTGACTGAAACGTAATCGCGGCCACCCAAATGTTAAAAGCTAAAATGTAATTACGACCAACCTAATAATCTAGTCTCTACCATATTTTGCAACACCATATCTTTATGTGGGAAACATATTCAGACCAAACTGCAAGAACATCAGCCCAATAGTTTGCAGATGGTGGCCAAGTATGTGTGCAAATCGGTTCCCCCTATCAATTCAAACACGGTGAAACCGAATTGAACGAAATTTGGTACAGAGGTAGCACTAGCAAAGAGCACCTCATATTCATGTTTAATATCCCTATAGCACGTTGTATTTCAACAAGCTACTACAACCAACATTCAATCATACTCCTTGAAAAGGACAATGAGTTATAACAATACCCATGCATTTAGGAGAAAGTAGGCTATATGTTCTTTACTGAACATTTTGTTTTAAATGAAAGGTATTCATGCACAGATTTGTCATCAAGTATTACAAATCACTTAAATTACGCCTTTCTCAAATTATTTGATTTTTTCAACCTTTTCTAACTTTTTCCAACTTTGAAGTAATCATATCTTCTATGAGTGGACATACGATATTACATCTCATTTTTTCAACAGTTTTTCTCATTGTAGCAATCATATCTTTGGTTCTAATTGAGTTACACTGTTCGTTTTGGTCTAAGAGCACTCAGTGGATCAAGTTCTATCTTCTAAGGTATTAAATATTTACATTGGTTGATTCTGAGGAATGTTATGAGTGCCAAAGCGAATATTAGAAATAATTATGAAAACCTAACCGAGACCGTCCGGCCATTTTATCCGGTCGATTTCCTTCATACCACTATAAATTGAAATGTATTCATGCAAAGATTTGTTATCAAGGATTACAAATCACTTCACTTCCGCCTTCCTCAAATTATTTGATATTTTCAACGTTTTCCATCTTTTTCCAACTTTGAATCAATCATATCTTTGGTTCTGATTGAGGTACTCAAGTCGTTTTAGTCTAAGAACACTCAGTGACTGAAGCCCTTTCATTTGAGGTGTTAAATATTCAAATCGGCTGATTCTTCGGAATGTTATGAGTGAACATTCTATATTATATCTCATTTTTACCCTACTTTCGATTCTTGCAAAAAATGAAAGTAGACTTATGAGATCAACACAGGGCGAAAAAAGTGTGTCTGTCTGTGTGTGTGTATGTGTGTGTGTGAGTCTGTGTGTGTGTGTGTGTGTCTGTGTGTGTGTGAGTGTGTGTACTCTGAATGTCTGCCCCCCCCTATCAATTCGAACACGGGGAATGCGAATTGAACGAAATTTGGTACAAAGGTAGCACTAGCAAAGGACACCTCAGTGTCATGTTTTATATCGCCGCCATCTTGACGGAAACGTAATGGCGGCCACACAAATGCTCAAAGCTTAAATCAAATTACGACTAACCTTATCATCCGATCTCTACCAAATTTTGCAACAACATACCCTTAAGGGGGGAGCATCCTTTGACCAAACTAATAGGTCATCAGCGTAATAGTTTGCGGATGGCGGCCATCTTTGTGTGAAAATTGATTCCCCCTATTAATTCGAACACGGTGCAACCGAATGGAACGAAATTTGGTACAGAGGTAGTACTAACAAAAGGCACCTCAGTGTCATGTTTTATATCGCCGCCATCTTGACGGAAACGTAATGGCGGCCACACAAATGTTCAAAGCTTAAATCAAATTACGATTAACCTAATCATCCGATCTCTACCAAATTTTGCAACAACATACCCTTATAGAGGAAGCATCCTTTGACCAAATGAATAGGTCATTAGCCTAACAGTTTGCGGATGGCGGCCATCTTTGTGTGAAAATCAATTCCCCAATATTAATTCAAACACGGTGAAACCGAATGGAACGAAATTTGGTACAGAGGTAGCACTGGTAAAGGGCACCTCAGTGTCATGTTTTATATCGCCGCCATCTTGACGGAAACGTAATGGCGGCCACACGAATGTTCAAAGCTTAAGTTAAATTACGACGAACATAACCATCTGATCTCTACCAAACTTTGCAACAACATACCTTTATGGAGGGAGCATCCTTTGGCCAATCTAATAGGTTATTAGCCTAATAGTTTGCGGATGGCGGCCATCTTTATGTCAAAATTGATTCCCCCTATTAATTCGAACACGGTGGAACCGAATGGAACGAAATTTGGTACAGAAGTAGCACTAGCAAAGGGCACCTCAGTGTCATGTTTAACATCCCTATAGCACGTTGTATTTCAACATGCTACTACAACCAAGATTCAATCATACTCCTTGAAAAGGACAAAGAGTTATAACAATACCCATGCATTTAGGAGAAAGTAGGCTATATGTTCTTTACTGAACATCTTGTTTCAATATTCTTTCTCTTTGTAGCAATCATATCTTTGGTTCTAATGACGGAAATTTCGTATTATACTAGCGTTTTGTATTACAATCAACAAAGTGCAGGGTCAAACGCTTCCTCGAGTTGCAATCTACTTGCCTGATCCTGTTTTAGCCCATGGAATATTCTATGTTGCCTTATCCCGAGGAAAATCATTTAAAACTAAGAGTCGACGCACAGCGAACATTGTCTGGAAGGAAGTATTGTAAAATAAAGGTTATAAACTATTACTTAATGTCGTAATTAGCCTACTTTCGATTTTTGCAAAAAATGAAAGTAGACTTATGAGATCAACACAGGGCGAAAAAAAGTGTGTCTGTCTGTGTGTGTGTATGTGTGTGTGTGAGTCTGTGTGTGTGTGTGTCTGTGTGTGTGTGAGTGTGTGTACTCTGAATGTCTGTCCCCCCCTATCAATTCGAACACGGTGAATGCGAATTGAACGAAATTTGGTACAAAGGTAGCACTAGCAAAGGACACCTCAGTGTCATGTTTTATATCGCCGCCATCTTGACGGAAACGTAATGGCGGCCACACAAATGTTCAAAGCTTAAATCAAATTACGACCAACCTAATCATCCGATCTCTACCAAATTATGCAACAACATACCTTTATGGGGGGAGCATCCTTTGACCAAACCAATAGGTCATCAGCGTAATAGTTTGCGGATGGCGGCCATCTTTGTGTGAAAATCGATTCCCCCTATTAATTCGAACACGGTGCAACCGAATGGAACGAAATTTGGTACAGAGGTAGTACTAACAAAAGGCACCTCAGTGTCGTGTTTTATATCGCCGCCATCTTGACGGAAACGTAATGGCGGCCACACAAATGTTCAAAGCTTAAATCAAATTACGATTAACCTAATCATCCGATCTCTACCAAATTTTGCAACTACATACCTTTATGGAGGGAGCATCCTTTGACCAATCTAATAGGTCATTCACCTGATAGTTTGCGGATGGCGGCCATCTTTATGTCAAAATTGATTCCCCCTATTAATTCGAACACGGTGGAACCGAATGGAACGAAATTTGGTACAGAGGTAGCACTAGCAAAGGGCACCTCAGTGTCATGTTTTTTATCGCCGCCATCTTGACTGAAACGTAATGGCGACCACACGAATGTCCAAAGCTTAAATCAAATTACGATTAACCTAATCATCCGATCTCTACCAAACTTTGCAACTACATACCTTTATGGAGGGAGCATCCTTTGACCAATCTAATAGGTCATTCACCTAATAGTTTGCGGATGGAGGCCATCTTTATATCAAAATTGATTCCCCCTATTAATTCGAACACGGTGGAACCGAATGGAACGAAATTTGGTACTGAGGTAGTACTAGCAAAGGGCACCTCAGTGTCATGTTTTATATCGCCGCCATCTTGACTGAAACGTAATGGCGGCCACACGAATGTTCAAAGCTTAAATCAAATTACGATTAACCTAATCATCCGATCTCTACCAAATTTTGCAACTACATAACTTTATGGAGGGAGCATCCTTTGACCAATCTAATAGGTCATTCGCCTAATAGTTTGCGGATGGCGGCAATCTTTGTGTCAGAATTGATTCCCCCTATTAATTCAAACACGCTGAAACCGAATGGAACGAAATTAGGTACAGAGATAGCACTAGCAAAGAGCATCTCAGTGTCATGATTAATATCGCCACCATATTGACAGAAACGTAATGGCGGCCACACGAATGTTTAAAGCTTAAATCAAATTACGACTAACATAACCATCCGAACTCTACCAAACTTTGCAACAACATACCTTTATGGAGGGAGCATCCTTTGACCAATCTAATAGGTCATTCGCCTAATAGTTTGCGGATGGCGGCCATCTTTATGTCAAAATTGATTCCCCCTATTATTTCGAACACGGTGGAACCGAATGAACGAAATTTGGTACAGAGGTAGCACTAGCAAAGGGCACCTCAGTGTCATGTTTTATATCACCGCTATCTTGATGGAAACGTAATCGCGGCCACCCAAATGTTAAAAGCTAAAATGTAATTACGACCAACCTAATAATCTAGTCTCTACCTAATTTTGCAACACCATATCTTTATGTGGGAAACATATTCTGACCAAACTGCAAGAACATCAGCCCAATAGTTTGCAGATGGTGGCCAAGTATGTGTGCAAATCGATTCCCCCTATCAATTCAAACACCGTGAAACCGAAATGAACGAAATTTGGTACAGAGGTAGCACTAGCAAAGGGCACCTCATATTCATGTTTAATATCCCTATAGCACGTTGTATTTCAACAAGCTCCTACAACCAACATTCAATCATACTCCTTGAAAAGGACAAAGAGTTATAACAATACCCATGCATTTAGGAGAAAGTAGGCTATATGTTCTTTACTGAACATCTTGTTTTTTAAATGCAATACTGAAAAATTATGCTGCGGAGCAGTACGGGCGCCCTAGTTATGATATGAAATAACACCATTCTCAGTTCCGAGTTCAGATAGTCAAAATGACACATACATACTGAGATATCAGTTTAAAATTTCATACATTGACGAACTAGATCCTGGTAAATAAAATTTGCTTGTTTACCAACTCTTGATGGATACAGTATTTTTAGCCTACTTTCGATTTTTGCAAAAAATGAAAGTAGACTTATGAGATCAACACAGGGCGAAAAAAGTGTGTCTGTCTGTGTGTGTGTATGTGTGTGTGTGAGTCTGTGTGTGTGTGTGTGAGTGTGTGGACTCTGAATGTCTGCCCCCCCCCCCTATCAATTCGAACACGGTAAACGCGAATTGAACGAAATTTGGTAGAAAGGTAGCACTAGCAAAGGAAACCTCAGTGTCATTTTTTATATCGCCGCCATCTTGACTGAAACGTAATGGCGGCCACACAAATGTTCAAAGCTTAAATCAAATTACGACTAACCTAATCATCCGATCTCTACCAAATTTTGCAACAACATACCTTTATGGGGGGAGCATCCTTTGAATATACTAATAGGTCATCAGCCTAATAGTTCGCGGATGGCGGCCATCTTTGTGTGAAAAACGATTCCCCCTATTAATTTGAACACGGTGAAACCGAACGGAACGAAGTTTGGTACAGAGGTAGTACTAGCAGAGGGCTCTTCAGTGTCATGTTTTATATCGCCGCCATCTTGACGGAAACGTAATGGCGACCACACAAATGTTCAAAGCTTGAATCAAATTACGACTAACCTAATCATCCGATCTCTACCAAATTTTGCAACAACATACCTTTATGGAGGAAGCATCCTTTGACCATATTAATAGGTTATTAGAGTAATAGTTTGCGGATGGCGGCCATCTTTGTGTCAAAATCGATTCCCCCTATTAATTCAAACACGGTGAAACCGAATAGAACGAAATTTGGCACAGAGGTAGCTCTAGCAAAGGGCACCTCAGTGTCATGTTTTATATTGCCGCCGTATTGACAGAAACGTAATGGCGGCCACACAAATGTTCAAAGCTTAAATCAAATTACGACTAACCTAATCATCCGATCTCTACCAAATTTTGCAACAATATACCTTTATGGAGGGAGCATCATTTGACCAATCTAATAGGTCATTAGACTAATAGTTTGCGGATGGCGGCCATCTTTGTGTCAAAATCGGTTCCCCTATTAATTCAAACATGGTGAAACCGAATGGAACAAAATTTGATACTGAGGTAGCAGTAGCAAAGGGCACCTCAGTGTCATGTTTTATATCGCCGCCATCTTGACGGAAACGTAATAGCGGCCACACAAATGTTCAAAGCTTAAATCAAATTACGATTAACCTAATCATCCGATCTCTACCAAATTTTGCAACAACATACCTTTATGGAGGGAGCATCCTTTGACCAAAATAATAGGTCATTAGCCTAATATTTGGCGGATGGCGGCCATCTTTGTTTGAAAATCGATTCCCCCTATCAATTCGAACACGGTGAAACCGAATGGAACGAAATTTGGTACAGAGGTAGCACTAGCAAAGGGCACCTCAGTGTCATGTTTTATATCACCTCCATCTTGACGGAAACGTAATCGCGGCCACCCAAATGTTAAAAGCTAAAATGTAAATACGACCAACCTAATAATCTAGTCTCTACCAAATTTTGCAACAATATATCTTTATGTGGAAAGCATATCCTGACCAAACTGCAAGATCATCTGCCCAATAGTTTGCAGATGGTGGCCAAGTATGTGTAAATCCATTCCCCATATCAATTCAAACACGGTGAAACCGAATTGAAAGATTTTTTTTTACAGAGGTAGCACTAGCAAAGGGCTCCTCATATTCATGTTTAATATCCCTATAGTACGTTGTATTTCAACAAGCTACTACAACCAACATTCAATTATACTCCTTGAAAAGGACAAAGAGTTATAACAATACCCATGCATTTAGGAGAAAGTAGTTTATATGTTCTTTACTGAACATCTTGTTGCATTTGTCTGTTGACACAGGCTAGAGTGAAATGTGAAATGTGGCTTTCCAACGATGTCACAGACTCATTCATGGCTGTGATTATATGGAAGCTATTGAGGTATGGGTGGTGGGTGCGCCAAAACTAGTGCCTGTGGATGCTGTGAATGGTTCTACTCGTAGGGTTGGTACTTCTGTGCCGACTCGGTGAGGAAAACAATGACACACTACCTCACGCCTCACTTTGCCGGGTAACGCCTTTGGTTATTGTGGGTTACAGCCCTCATAAACTAAGGTGGCACTTTTTGAGGATCCATCCAGCCTCCGGACTGACTACCTAACAGACAGACGAGTATCACAATAAAAAGAGAAAGTTTTGAGATTCTCCCGGTTTATGCCCCATTAAGGTACCATACTTCGGTTCTGATTATGAAAATCTCATTGAGATATTTTGTAATCGGGAGGAAATTAAATGGAAACATATTTTAATGTCGTTTCCATTAGCAAACATTTCTCGTTGTCCTTAACTGCCATTGCAGGCCATGTGTGGCCCATGTGTCGTATGCCAGACACCCCTGGGCTAGCCTATCCCGTACAGATTAAAATACACGCTCCACTGAGGTCAGGAAGGCTACCCTCCTTCCTTACGCTCTGCGCCATTGCGTCTTCAACTCCAATCCCACTCACAGCTACGCCGTATTGAAGAGCTCTCGAGACCGCATTTGCTTAAAGTAGACGGCGTGGCGTAGCGCGCCGTGCATCCTGTAAACTGTTCTGGAATGATCGTGTCTGCTTCTGAGTGCTCACGGAATCTAATAATCATACTCAAGTACTCCGCCGGCAAGCGATAACGGATACCAATGGAATGGAAACGCCAGTGCAATAGAGATGGCATCCACGATGTAATAGGAAATTATTTCGTAAGCAATAAAGTGACAGTCAGTCTCAAAGACTAGACTTTGTATCATTTTAAATGCTACAAATGCTGAAAAATGCTAGAAAGGTTGGAGGCTTCTCGCTTCGCTCGAAGCCAAAGGCTCTTGACATGTGAGAAAATTATCTGCATAATACTTATCTTGCTTATCTTATTTCAAATTACTCGCGAACGGCAAGTGCAAACCAAGGGCAAAGCAAGGTCAAGCGCGCGGGATGCCGTCACGCTCACCAGAGCGCGCGGGGACGTGCCCCTTCCATCCAGTCTAAAAACACTTATAGTGGGCGATGTATTGAAGATAGAGATATGCTCTCCCGGACTTTTTTGTAGAACTTTTCATGATGACCAATTCTTACGCTCATAGTATATTGATATTTTTAACGGTTTGCTCAGCGTAAGCTTAAGAAACGTACGGACGCCAAGTTTGTTTTCGACCTTTTCACTGAAATCGTTACTGCTTGGCTTCCTTTGATCATACATAAATTATTTTCTACAGAATCTTTCCTCGAGATATCCTTTACAGAATGGTGAAACCCGCATCAAAATCCATCCAGAGGTTCGCGAGATTACCCGTGTCATCCAAGAATCGGGGATTTTTGTCTTATACTAACGAAGTAGAGATTGTCGGGGAACACATGCACCTAGCAGTACTATGACGTCACACACCTCAGTGCATCTGGGTACATTTCGACCCGTCACCGTAACGTAACGCCAGACCCCAGAGTAACGACGAAGTCGACAAGATCATTTAAAATGATAAAACATTAATCCATTATATAGCTTTGGGGCGATTAGGTCGAATGGAAATTTTAAATACCGACGTTTCGTCCCTTTATCAAGGTTTGTAATGAAAGAAGGAATGAGTAAGCAATGGCATGTGGCCTCCATAGATAAAACATATAATCTAATAATAATAATAATATCATATGGCCTCGAGTGCCGGGGGCAAGCTTTGTTATTTGACACCCAGAGGGCAGCTGGCATGTCGAATTTTGTTGTTCCTTGAAGCACTATGAAAGTCAATGATGTTAGATACCAAAGCTCCTTGACACTATAGCGCTTTCTAGTAGATAAATGAGGAACTTTGTGTTGGCGAAAAATACGGAGATTAATTTTGCATTTATGAACACGGCCTACTGAATTCAAATGGGTTCTTTGGTTGGTTGGTTCCTAAGTTTAGGGGCTGCGACAACGCGGTCATGTAGCCCCGTGTACTTTGGGTGTGTGTAGAATCTGTCTGATTACCGCTGTTAATTGTGATGACCGTATTAGTGTGTGTTATCTGTTTTTTAATTTAAGTTCTGCAACTTAGAATTTTTCAAATACTTCCTACTTTTGCCGCCAAGCGCCACCATCAACGACTACTAGGCCAAATTCAGGACTTAGCTACTAGACGCCACCGCAGTCGCTCTTGGCAACGAACGTAGAAACCTAAGAGCGTTGTTTACATTCTTAACCTATCCAATTTAGCTTCACACAGGTGCAATTAGTGGAAGGTTCTTTAACATGCCATAAATCTATGACATGGGACCGCCGGCTTTACTTCCCCTCCGAAGGAAGGCATACTGAGGGATTTTTATCGCTCTTAAAAATTCAGACGGCTGCGGCCGGGTTTGAACCTGCTAAATTGGGTATATAAGCTCAGCATGCTACCGACTACGCCACCGAAGCCGCTTAAATGGGTTCTTTAACAATGCCAACATCGTATGACATGCGTCATGCTGCCTTTCAAAAAAAATCACTTACATCGGCCAGGAGCGAACCTGCAAGCTCGGGGTTAGTAATCCGACACGATTACCACTCACCCACCGTGGCAAGCTATATTCTAAGAAGACACAATATTAAAACCATAGTCAAGCCTAGTGTCACCGTAGGCAAATCCTTACGATCAATCAAGAATTCAGTTGGTCTTAACTGTGCTGGAGTATATAAGATATTGTTCCTGTAGTTACGTATATATTGGTCAGACATGTAGGAGAATCACAACAAGGGTCAAGGAACATCGCAGGCATTTACGTCTTTGACAACCAGAGAAGTCTGCGGTTGCTGAACATGCAATACAGAATGACCATCGAATTCCTCTTGATGAAACTTCTGTGATCTGTACGGAGGAACATTTCACAACTCGAATCATTTGGGAGGTGATAGAAATTAGTAAACAACCAAAGAACTTTAATAGAGGTGATGGTTTAGTTCGTAGGAGGGCAATGAGAGAGCGCAGCTCCTGAGCGCGAGCGGAGCCAAGGAGCCGGGACCAGCTGACTGCTCGCTAATAGTTTGTGCACGAACGACTAGATGGCACTTCAATGTGATAGTGAACTAAAGACTAAATATGAATCACGAACAAGCTTAACACTTTTTATGAACAGTTTTCGCAAACAGATTTCCCAAACATGCACAAAATGACTGCCAAACTTCTATCAATGTTTGGTTCAACATATCTGTGTGAGAAACTATTCTCTCTAATGAAGATAAACAAATCTCCACGAAGAGCCACTCTAACTGACGCACATCTCACTGCCGTTCTTCGAATTTCAAGTGCAAGATCGATCGCTCCAAATGTAACCCGTCTGCTTCAGCGAAAGGATACGCACACCTCCTCCTCATCTGCAGAATGACAGTTCAGATATATAAGAACACACATGTCTATGTTTTGTTTATAGTGAATGTTATTTATTCATGTATTTATTTCTGTACTCCTACAGCAAGTTTTCGTTCCTTGTGTTCTAAACAAGTTGTTAGGTTGGCTTATTGTAGTTTCAGGACTATCGGCAGTGGACAAAGAGTGTGTACTTATCAGCTGTCAAAGTAATTATTTATGTTTCCTACAAGAAAGGAATATGATTAAGCGTATGTATGTAGCACCATGATCTAATAATCTAATGCACAACAAACAGGGCACAAGTATAAAGCTGTTGTGATACGCCGCTTGTAATGCCATGCTGTGCAAGCAGCTACAAAGTTAACTTCGGTGAGAGCGCATACTCGGCTCTTTCTCCTGCCGAAGCGGGAGCACTGCTCAATGAGCCGAATTGTGCCAATCTCTGGTTTAGTTGATCACGGCTGCCCTCTATAGTTTCATTGCAAAGTTCCTCTTGGTTTCCGGAGGTCATGGAGTAACTATTTTTTTCGACATGACTTCCTATCTTACACCTTTTATCAATGGAGGCCACATGCCATTGCTTACTCATTCCTTCTTTCATTACAAACCTTGATAAAGGGACGAGCAGTTGTCTCGAAACGTCGGTATTTAAAATTTCTACTTGACGTAATAGCGCCAAAGCTATATAATTGATTGACACACTACTTTAAAATGTGGGAACTCAAACCAAACACCAGCAAAATTGAAGTTTATTGCTTTCATCTAAAAAACAAAATAGCTAATAGGGAGCTAAAGGTGTTCATAGACAACCAGCAATTGAGACACAATAGATACCCTAAATATCTGGGGGTCACATTGGATAGAACGCTGTCTTACAAACAACATCTCCAGAACGTTGCTGCAAAACTAGGAACCCACAACAACATAATTCATAAGCTATGAGGAACAACTTGAGGATCCTCAGCTGCAACTCGGCGATGCTCAGCTCTAGGTTTGGTGTACTCGACTGCCGAATACTGTGCTCCTGTCTGGCTCAATAGTGCTCACACAAATATTGTAGATGCCCAACTGAACAGCACAATGCGTCTCATCACTGGCACAATCAAATCAACTCCCACTCATTGGCTGCCAGTGCTAAGTCATATTCCACCTCCAGATCTCAGACGTAAAGATGTTCTCCTAAGAGAATTCAATAAAATAGTGAACACTCCAGGACTGCCGATACATGATGACTTCAGCGATGCAATTACTGGTCGCCTGGGTTCCAGAAAACCATCAACACGAGATGCCATGAACTTGAGGAACAGCAACTACCAAACTTTCGTTGAGTGGCAGATGAGACTCAACAACAAATGTTGTCCAACAATGCCTCCTGTGAAGAAGACTCCGCCACCTGGTTTCAACCTCCCTCGTAGACTATGGTCCATATTGAACCGGATATGAACCAACCATGGGAACTGTGCAGCCTTCCACTACAAGTGGAACAGAATTTCAACGCCTGAGCGTGACTGTGGTGCTACAGAACAGACGATCCAGCACATCATCACCGAGTGCAGCAAAAGAAAGTGCAGTGGCAGTGCTAGTGACTTTGCTCTCGTGACCCCAGAGACTATTGGCTATATCCAGAATTTGGATATACGTATATAAATTCTCCTGTATCTCTAGCCATAAGATAAATTAATAATATATAATTGATATAATTGCTCGAGAAAGTTTACGTACTGCCTCGGATGTAGGGTCTGGTAGCTATGTATAGATGAAACGATTAGCTCAGGACAGGGAAGCATGAAGATCTGCATCAAACCAGTCGAAAGTCTGAAGACTCAAGCAACAACAAAAACATCAAACATGATGATTAAAAATGATCTGCATTTACTTGCAATGATTATGCAAAAAAAAGGGTTGTCTGGCTCCATGGTTAATTGGTTACGTGATAGGCTTTGGCCCTATGGGTCCCAGGTTCTATTAGTGACCAGACCATGGGGATTTTAAAAGACTCTATAGGCAACGAGGAGAGTTAGTCATGAAAACCCACCTCTCCTGACAAACGGAACTTGTAGCTCATTCCATGGGTGTCAGCTTGAAGCAGCTACAGCCTCTGTCCTCGGACACTCCCGGCACTAAAAGACATACACTAAATAAATAAATAAATAAATAAATAAATAAATAAATAATTCTGACTTCCTCACGAGGTTGAGTGAACACCGTTCTGGTCCTCAGACGAGAGTAACATTTCTTATCAGATCAGTGAGTCAAAACTCTTGTCAAGACTCTTGTAGAAGTCGCAAAGTGCATCTGTGGACCACAGAAGGCAGTCACGGGATAAAATATTGGAATTGAAAGACTTGTCTCTGTTCGATATAATTATTTAAAAAGCAACAAAATGCTGTGAAGCGGAATAGTCGCACGATCCGCTGTTCCAGCTGAATGCCCGCGGTTGTGATTTACTGGTGTCAATTATTAATGCGGCCGTCTCGACCTAGTTTGGAGAGAGACAGCAGCTTTGTAGCTCGCGGGAACTGGGACAAATTTACACCGTCTTTACATCTCTTTGACATTATGGGGTTTGAAGCCATTTTTCAGTGTTGTCATAGTAAACAAAAGTTTGGTGCTTTTCAGTCGGTCAACACGAATGTACCCAAATGAGATGGGTTATAACCTAATCCTGAAAAAAAAAAAAAACATGAGATTAATAAGTCCACTTGGATGACCAGTTTCGATCGTCAAGCGATCATCATCAGATCCATTACACTTAGGCTATAAAATCTGTCTGAAAATACGGGTGAAAATATTTACAATATGTACACTTATTTAGTTGCAGTATTGGTAATGCAAGTCGTCGGTATTTGTTTAACAAATGTTTAAGAAATATTTGACACAAAACACTACCAAACAAACAGACAGTGTCTGCCCTCCAAAACAAGCGCGGTAACTATTACTGATAAATAGTCTTTGAACCGTCTTCTTCCCCCAACTAATGTATGAAGCTGTAGCTATTATTGCTGTGACACACTTAAATTATAAGCCCTAAACTACAGAGTCTTTAATATAAAGTAAGAACGGCAAGTGGCAGTTTTCTTATTTGGTGCTGTGGTGGCCTCGGCCGAGCTTGTGGCGCGTCACGGCCCTCTGCTTTAAGCGTGTGTACAATCCTGTACGAAATATTACCTTATAAAAGATGTTGGAAGTGTCGTCCTTCCTGGGTTATACAGGCATTGTATTTGGTAACCACATTGTAGCTGACGCAAGTGAGTTCTGCAACTGTAATATTTCTGGTTTTTAGCCTATTTTCATTTTGAAGAAATAGGCTTATGAGATCACCTTTTGTCCGTGTGTCTGTCTGTGCGTGTGTGTGTGTCCCTAATAACTTCCATACGGCTGGAGCGATTTCAATGAAACTCGGTAAGTTCATAACACTACCCCGGGCGACCCCGACCGTGCCCTTCAAATTTTGTTACCTCTCACCAATCCAACATGGCTGCTATGCGAAATATTTCACCATCATTCAATATCTCCGAAACTATTCCCGATATCACACTGGAATTTTTACGGTGATAAAAAGAACTACAAGAAGTTAACTATGTGACTATTGAAAAACTGGTAACTACAAAACCAATATGGCGGCCAAGCGAATTTGCGACTTTTAAATAGACAATCACGCGATTTAACCATCCAAACGCAATAAAACTTGGTGCAGTATATGTTTATACACATTGTAATGAACCGACATCAAACTTCGTTCAATTGTGTACATAACCACAAGATGGCGGATGTGCGAAATATTTCACCGGCATTCTATATCTCTGAAACTATTTGCGGTATCACCCAGAAATTTTGTACGGAGATAAAGGGCACTACTGGAAGTTCATCTGTAAGACTTTCAAAAACCGGTTAACTACAAAACGAACATGGCGGCCAAGAGAATTAAACATTTTAATAGACCTTTCTAGCCATTTAATGTTCCAAACGCAATGAAATCTGGTACAGGAAATGTTTATACACATTGTAATGCACTGGTATCCAATTTAGTTCAATTGTTTACATAACCTCAAAATGGCGGCTGTGCGAATTTAAAAAATAGGTTTTTATTTCTTGTGTCGTAATCATGCGATCAAAGTGAAAGTTTGAATAATGAACCCACGCAATAATTTTCCTTTAATGGTGCATGACTCTATGGCCTATACATTTAAAAATCCTACATGGCGACCATCCGAAATATTTGGACGGCAATGAATATCTACGAATCTATTATAGCAATCAAACTGAATTTCTATATGTTCATAGGGGCTGTGAACATAAGTTCTTCTATAGGACTTTAAATAACCTGGTGATCACACATCCAACATGGCGGTGAAGCGAATTATAAATATTCACAAGGACGTTTCTCGCAATTTAACCGTCCTAGTGCAGTGAAACTTGGTACAGTAAATTCTTATACGAATGTTAATCCACTGGCATCTAATTTATTTCAATTGTTTCCATAACCACAAGATGACAGCTGTGCGAAATTTTAAAATCTCCTTGTTACTTCTTGTGTCCTAATCATGCGATTGAAATTTGAATGCTACACGTTCACAATAACCTTCATGCAACAATCCATAACTCTAGGACCTACATATATAAAATCCAACATGGCGACCATCCGAAATATTTAGTCGTTTCTCAATATGTACGAATCAATTACAGCAATCAAACTGAAATTTTGTATGTTCATAGTGGCAGTTAACATAAGTAGGATATATGAAAATAAGCTGTATATTTCTTCACGGAACTACTATTGTTAATTTTATGCTTATTTACAATTACGTGAATCTGTGCTAGTGAAGGTGGCACTTCATCAGGAAACTGCTGAACAACTGAATCACGTACCCGCCGAGCCGACTCGTACTTAAAATAAGTTTTACATAAAAATAACGATGTTGTAATGATAACTGTTTAGGGGCAGATGACCTCGTAGTTCCGCCCCTTGAATAACAATAACTAATGATAACTGTCTCATGTTAACATCTGAGGTTCCGACTGGCAACTAAACACCTGCACGTTTATTGCAAGTATTATACGCGAGCTTTCAATACTACAGCAGGGGGCCGTGGCACGCCACATGGCCGGCCAAGGGCACTAGAGCAGCGGTTAACAAAGCCACCGCTCACCGTTCTTACTTTATATGAAAGACCCTGTACTGTAGAATTGTAAACAAATAGGCCCGGATCGATCTCATAAGTCTACTTTTTCTTCATTTCTTACAAAATGTGATAAGTAGGCCAACAAGAAGTTCCGTGAAGAACTATACAGCCTACTTTTCATGCCAATGATTATTCTACAGTATATGAATCTATCTAGAATAATGACAAAATTAAGTTGGTAATATCGAAATATCAAATTAGTTCAAAATATACCTGGTATAATATAGCCTAATAGAGCACTACAGTTGGCAGCCCTGGTGACTGAATATATTCTTAGATCCATCTCTTAAGGTACAGAATACAAAATTTGTTTGAAGTCCAATGGACGTTACATGCAGTTAGACACTGGATCTATCAGCACGCGTAAAAGCATGTTGCCAACAATACCATGCGTGTGCTGGTCAGAAATAATCTGAAATATTATGATATCTTGTTGTGCCAATTTCGGATGAAATCCATTTGTTAGTATAGAAGTTACATGTATTTTAAAATTGGACATATCAGCAGGCATAGAATCATGTTGGCAGCACTGCCTTGTATTAATTACTCCAAATCAATCTACAATTTCAGGTGCCATACGTGTGCAAAGTATAGAGCTGTTGGCTTGCATACTTTCTGATATATTGATATCAGGGTAAAACAAGTAGTTCCGTGAAGAACTATACAGCCTATTTTCATATATCCTACTTATGTTAATTGCCTCTAGCAACATACACAATTTCAGTTTGATTGCTGTGATAGATTCGTAGATATTGAGAACCGACTAAAAATTTCGGATGGTCGCCATGTTGGATTTTATATATGTAGGTCCTAGAGTTATGTACTGTTACAGGCAGATTATTGTGTACGTGTAGTATTCAAACTACAATCGCATAATTAGTACACAAGAAGTAACAAGGAGAATTTAAAATTTCGCACAGCTGCCATCTTGAGGTTATGGAAACAATTGAAATAAATTAGATGCCAGTGGATTACCATTCGTATAAGGATTTACTGTTCCAAGTGTCACTACACTCGGATAGTTAAATTGCGAGAAAAGTCCATGTGAATGTTTATATTTCGCGTCGCCTCCATGTTGGATTTGTGAACACCAAGTTATTTAAAGTCCTATAGGTGAACTTAAGTTCATAGCCCCTATGAACATTAAGAAATTCAGTTTGATTGCTATAATAGATTCGTAGATATTCAGAGCCGACTAAATATTTTGGATGGTCGCCATGTTGAATTGTTAAATGTATAGGCCATAGAGTCATGTACCATTAAAGGAAAATTATTGCGTAGGTTCAATATTCAAACTTTCAATTCGATCGCATGACTACATCACAAGAAATAAAAACTTAATTTTAAAATTCGCACATCCGCCATCTTGAGGTTATGTAAACAATTGAACTAAATTAGATACCAGTGCATTACAATGTGTATAAATATTTCCTGTACCAGATTTCAGTGCGTTTGGAACATTAAATCGCGAGAAAGGTCTATTTAAAATTTTCAACTTCGCATGGCTGCCATGTTCGTTTTGTAGTTAACCGGTTTCTGAAAGTCGTATAGATGGACTTCCGTAGTGCCTTTTATCTCCGTAAAAGATTTCAGGGAGATACCGCTAATAGTTTCAGAGATATGGAATGCCGGTGATATATTTCGCACATCCGCCATCTTGTGGTTATGTAAACAATTGAGCGAAGTTAGATGTCGGTGCATTACAATGTATATAAACATATACTGTACCAAGTTTCATTGCGTTTGGTTGGTTAAATCGCGAGAAACGTCTATTTAAAAGTCGCAACTTCGCTTGGCCGCCATGTTCGTTTTTTTTACCAGATTTTCAAAGGTCACATAAGTGAACTTATAGTATTTCCCTTTATCACCATACAAAATGTCAGGGTAATATCGGTAATAGTTTCGGAGATATTGAATGCTGGTGAAATATTTCGCATAGCTGCCATGTTGGATTGGTGAGTCGTAACAAAATTTGAAGGGCACGGTCGGGGTCGCAGGGAATAGTGCTATGAACTTACCGAGTTTCATTGAAATCGCTCCAGCCGTTTAGATTTTATTAGGGGGGGGGGGACACACACACGACTCACACACACACACGCACACACACACGGACAAAAGGTGATCTCATAAGCCTATTTTTTCAAAATTGAAAATAGGCTAAAAATATGGACAGCATTTATTAACAGTTGGCAGCCCTGATTGATCTTAACAATACTTACAGTCATATCTCTTATGGTACACATAGCACATACGAAATTTTGTTTAAATCCAACTGATAGTATAGAAGTTACATGTATTTAAAAATTGGTACTATCAGCAGGCTTATAATCATGTTGGTAGAACTGACGTATATAAGTTACTCCAAATTAATGTAAAATGTCAGAATATACGTGTGCATAGTTTAAAGCTGTTGGCTTGCATACTTTCTGATATATTGGTACTTGAAAAAAAAATAGAGAGAGCAATTATTACCAGTTGGCAGCCCTGGTGGCTCTTAAGAATACGCTCAATCATATCTGTTTATGTACAGATATTACATACAAAATTTGGTTGAAATCCAATTGATAGTGTAGAAGTTATATGCATTTAAACATTGGACCTATCAGAAGGCTTAAAATTATTTTGGCAACACTGTCATTGTTGGCCTCCAGGAAATTAAACTGAAATAGTATTATCTGCATGTGTACCAATTTTGGAATAGCTCCCATGCATACCTTGCGAGATATCCAACATGGAGCTCAAATTTCTAGTGCGTTTTTTCAGCAGTTGGTAGCACTGACATCATTTTCAAATATGGACGTGAGATATTCCGGTGCACATCTTTACTCATACTAAATTTGATTTTGATTGCTGCAGCCGTTTAGGAGTTGATAGGGGGGGGGGACACACACACAGCTAGCCAGACAGACAGACAGACTTTTTCCCCGATCGATCTCATAAGTCTACTTTTTCCTCATTTTTGCAAAATGTGAAAAGTAGGCTAAAAATGTGCAAGTAATCACTTAGCTCTCAAGGAGCTTTTGAGCGTTGCAAACACTCAGTTACGTTTATCTACTTAAATGTAAATCTTCCTAGTCCTTCAGTTTTTTATTTGTCGAACATATCTCACTCCAGAAGGTTCCTTCCAAGGTATTTATGGTAGGTAGCAGCAATATTTAAATTCTCTTTTGGAAGAAGGAAAAGGAGAAGAAGAAGAAGAATTCAGAAGTAATTTTTGAAAGTCTTTGTCTGGAGCATGGCACTCTATGCAAGTGAAACGTGGGCTATTGGTGCAGCAGAAAAGAGGAGAATTGAAGCGTTTGAAATGTGGTGTTGCAGGAAAATGATGAAGATCAGATGGGTAGATAGGGTTACAAATCAAGAGAAATTAAGACGATTGGGAAAGGAGAGCTGTTTCTGGCGACTTCTAATGAAGAGAAGAGATAGGATGGTAGGACACGTATTAAGTTACGCAGGAATAGCAAAGTTAGTTACGGAAGGAATGGTTGAGGATAAGAACAGTAGGGGTAGACCCTGGTTAGAATATGTTAAAGAGATTGCATCGGATGTAGGGTGTGGTAGCTCTGTAGTGATGAATCGATTAGCTCAGCACAGGGAAGCATGGAGGGCTGCATCAAACCAGTCGAAAGACTGAAGACTCAAACAACAACAGAAGAAAAGTTTCTTTCCTGACCCAAAGAGTAAGAGTTGGTGCTGTGTGTAAGGGTGGGTGATTAATAATAATAATAATAATAATAATAATAATAATAATAATAATAATAATAATAATAATAATTCCTCGGAAATGAATCTGACGGTAGCTGCTGCATTTTGTGCTCTCGCTGTTGGATTAAAGAAACTGCAGAAGGAGAAACAAGACAGACAATGGTGGATACATGTCTACTATCGCGGCGCAAACTTCCTCCCAGAATTTTCTTTTCATGTAAATGTTCACATAGTCTTTGGAACATTGATCATAAATTCCCGGTTGTTTTACTACTTCCTCGATACGTTATTCCAACTGGTCGTCATTCATTTTCGAAGGAAAAAAGAAACAAACCACACAAATAATAACAGAAAATTTCAACTGCTACACCGGTGGATAGCTGGCATTCTCCGTAAAAGGCAGTCAAGAAAACAAACTATCCACGGGAAGGTTATTTGATAACATTCCAGAACATAGCATGTACGAAGCTTGCTCATCGAGTACGTAATGTGTGCCGTATGTTGCTGAGCGTGTAGTATTACGTTTGTTTGTCTCTAGTACACAATAACGCCTGTAGTTGGCACCAGGAGTGCAGCAATATCCTCCTCTTTATGGGAACAGACGCTACAATTATAGGGATTAAAGAGAACAGCCACCATAAAGCAAGTGCAGGAACATCGTACATACATTGCATAGTATATTTCACAGTAGAAGCCGTCGGATTTACTTTATTACCTCATGGTAGAGGGGTGCACAATTAGG
Organism: Meconema thalassinum; assembly: GCA_946902985.2. Lineage (NCBI taxonomy): Eukaryota > Metazoa > Arthropoda > Insecta > Orthoptera > Tettigoniidae > Meconema > Meconema thalassinum. Next base: position 81,593,410 of record OX336396.1, on the reverse strand, counting down.
GGTAGCTAATGAACCCTGGTGAACGGCTGACACCCTCCATGGGAAAGTGACGAATATTATGTAGTTCACAAGGATTCATCTTCTATCATATAAGGAAAATATATTGTGTTCTGTCTATTAGATTCTATTTGGGCTCTTGGGGTCAGTGGTTTAATTTACCCGATTTGCACTAGTTCACTTGAGTAGATTTTGAAACAATTGGCTATCGCAGTTTGCAAAAAAAGATGATAAAATATTGTATTTCGCAAGAACCGGTTACTAAAATTTCTACAGTTTACATGAAAATGTTGTTTAAATTATCGCAGTTTACAAGAACAGATTCTTCAAATTATACTATCGCAGTTTACAAGAACATATTCTTCAAATTATATTATCGCAGTTTACAAGAACATGTTCTTCAAATTATATTATCGCAGTTTACAAGAACATGTTCTTCAAATTATATTATCGCAGTTTACAAGAACATATTCTTCAAATTATATTATCGCAGTTTACAAGAACATATTGTTCAAATTATCGCAGTTCAAAAGAGCAGACTGTTGAATTTATCGCAGTTCAAAAGAACAGATTGTTAAAATTACCGCAGTTCAAAAGAACAGATTGTCAAAATTATCGCAGTTCAAAAGAACAGATTGTTAAAATTATCTCAGTTCAAAAGAACAGATTGTTAAAAAATTATCGCAGTTCAAAAGAACAGATTGTTAAAATTACCGCAGTTCAAAAGAACAGATTGTTAAAATTATCGCAGTTCAAAAGAACAGATTGTTAAAATTATCGCAGTTCAAAAGAACAGATTGTTAAAATTACCGCAGTTCAAAAGAACAGATTATTAAAATTATCGCAGTTCAAAAGAACAGATTGTTTAAATTATCGCAGTTCAAAGGAACAGATTTTTAAAATTATCGCAGTTCAAAAGAACCAGTTGTAAAAATTATCGCAATCAAAAGAAGAGATTGTTGAAATTATAGCAATTTACAAGAACAAGTTGTGAAACCTAGCCCAATAAACAAGAAAGAAAGAAAGAAAGAAAGAAAGAAAGAAAGATAAGTGATACTTGTTTTGATTGATATTTATTGATAAGGATCTATCAGGCTGAATGGTTAAGGGGTTAACCCCTATTCGACCATTTGGATTCGCCCCTGCTTCGAACAACTTGTCCTCTGGACAAATTTATTTACACAAATTGCTGTAATTTTCGGGTACTTATCTTTGAATAATTCAAGTATTTGAACTGTTCGATTTGTTTCAATAATCGACTACCGGTAATCGAAATACTCGAGTACTTCGAATGTTCAAATGATTCACATAAACAAATTATTCTGACATGCGCGTTGTTGGAACTTTCAAATTCTTCGAACATTCAAATTATTCTTTCCTGGTACTCATAAAATTGCTGATTCGACTCGACTGTCCATACCTAGGTGTGTCTTATCTGTATGAGTCATACAAGCATTTGCAACATGATTGATGAGCGGTGAATCCCTAGTTATGAAAGCCGGATCTATAGATCCTACAGGGTTTCATATCGCGTGGTAGGATTTTTCGAGATCTCGGAAACTAAGCGTCGCCCACGGTTCAAACATATACCAATCGAATCAGAGTAAAAAAAAATCTAAAATAGTATGTATGTACGTACGTATGTGCGTGACGATTTAGCGTTTAGCAGAGTACAGGTCGCAATTTTCAAGATATTAGGCTGAAATTTGGTACGATGAAAGAGTTAGGGCCTGTGAGGATCCCTATTGTTGGGCGTTAAAATCGGTGCAGGGCCGGACCTTTTTTGGGGCCCTGAATTTCATCCTTTTTTTTTGGAATCGATATATCTCGGAAACGGTTGGTCGTATCGAAAAACGTTAAATGTACAGGTGTAAGATCTCCTCGGTATGCAACATTTTTACTCACAACGATATTTTGATATCTCTCACCGTTTTCTTTTTTTTTGGGGGGGGGGGGGGCTGAAAATGTACGTGTGTGCGTGACGTTTTAGCCTCTAGAAATGTACTGGTCGCAGTTTTCACGATATCGACCTGAAATTTGGTGCGGCGAAAGGGACGCGGCCTGTAAGGAACCCTGTTGTTGGGCGTTAGAATCGGTGCAGGGCCGGACCTTTTTAAGTGGTCCTGAATTTCAAACTTTTTTTGGAATCGATATATCTCGGAAAAGGTTTGTCGTATCGAAAAAACGTTAAATGTACAGGTGTAAGATCTTCGCGGTATGCAACTTTTTTACTCATAACGATTTTTTGATATCTCTCACCGTGTTTATTTTCTGGGGCCCTGAATGTCATTCTTTTTTTTCGAATCGTTATAAATGGGAAACGGTTGTTCGTATCTAACACAGTTACATCTACAGGTGTAATATCTCAGTGATTAGCAACTGTTTTTACCCTGATGATTTTTTGATATCTCTCATCAGTTTCTTTTTTTGGAGCCCTGAATTTCATCCTTTTTTTTTTCGAAACGTTACATCTGAGAATACATCGGTCCTATCGAAAAAGTTAAATCTACAGGTGTAAAATCTCAGTTATTTGCAACTCCATAACCCGAATGGTTATTTGATATCCTTCACCGTTTTCTATTTTTTGGCCATCAATTTCATCCTGTTTTTTCGAATCGTTATATCTCTGAAATAGGCCGTTCTATAGATAAAAGTTCAATCAGCTGGTGTAAGATCTCAGTAATTAGCAGCATTTCTACCCCTTATCATATTTTGATATTTCTCACCGTTTTGATGTTATTAAATGTTTTTTTTTTGAAATGGGGCCCCAATGTATATAATAAATGGTGAAAATTCAACTGATGGTCTAATTGAATTCTTCGGAAAATTATCTATAATAACCCGTTTTAACCTTTTCAATAAGTTAAATAATGTATTTACAACTGTGGGATATTTTCCATTTCCGAGGACGTCTGGCTTTTATAACCATGTGATGGTGTCAGCATTGCCTAGAATAACATTTTATAATTTTTCTTAATTTCCACGCAATCGGGTCGATTGTCCAAAATACAATTCTGCAGGTCTTGCCGACAACGAAGTTGTTGTTTGAGATTATTACCCCTCTTGCTCGCCGCTAAGTAGCCGGTCTCATCCAAAGCAGGTCGTGCAGCAGGGACTCCTACTTGTTATTTCAACACTTTAGAGGGAGAGATAGGAAAAGGACAGAGTGGCGTATGAGTATATTATTCTCATTTTTAGCCTATTTTCAATTTTGAAAAAATAGGCTTATGAGATCACCTTTTGTCCGTGTGTGTGTGCGTGCGTGTGCGAGTGTGTGAGGTGTGTGTGTGTCCCCCCCTAATAAAATCTAAACGGCTGGAGCGATTTCAATGAAACTCGGTACGTTCATAGCACTATTCCGGGCGACCTCGACCGTGCCCTTCAAATTTTGTTACGTCTCACCAATCCAACATGGCGGCTGTGCGAAATATTTCACCACCATTCAATATCTCCGAAACTATTCCCGATATCACCCTGGAATTCTTTTCGGTGATAAAGGGAACTACTAGAAGTTCACCTATGCGACTATTGAAAAACTGATAACTACAAAACCAACATGGCGGCCACGCGAATTTGCGACTTTCAAATAGAAGTTTCTCGCGATTTAGCCAACCAAACGCAATAAAACTTGGTACAGTATATTTTTATACACATTGTAATGCACCGACATCTAACATCGTTCAATTATCTATATAACTACAAGATGGCGGATGTGCGAAATATTTCACCGGCATTCTATATCTCTGAAACTATTAGCGTTATCACCCTGAAATTTTGTACGTAGATAAAGGGCACTACTGGAAGTTCATCTATAAGACTTTCAAAAACCGGTTAACTACAAACCGAACATGGCGGCCAAGCGAATTTGGAAATTTTAAATAGACCGTTCTCCCGATTTAATGTTCCAAACGCCATGAAATCTGGTACAGGAAATGTTTATAGAAATTTTAATGCACTGGTATCTAATTTAGTTCAATTGTTTACATAACCTCAAGATGGCGGCTGTGCGAATTTTAAAATTAAGTTTTTTATTTCTTGTGTCGTAATCATGCGATCGAAGTGAAAGTTTGAATAATGAACCTACGCAATAATTTTTCTTTAATGATACATGACTCTATGGCCTATACATTTAACAATCCAACATGGTGACCATCCGAAATATTTAGACGGCTCTGAATATCTACGAATCTATTATAGCAATCAAACTAATTTTGTATGTTCATAGGGGCTATGAACTTAAGTTCATCTATAAGACTTTAAATAACCTGGTGATCACAAATCCAACAAGGTGGCGACGCGAAGTATAAATATTCACATGGACGTTTCTCGCAATTTTATCATCCGTGTGCAGTGAAACTTGGTACAGTAAATCCTTATACGAATGTTAATCTACTGGCATCTAATTTATTTCAATTGTTTCCATAACCACAAGATGGCAGCTGTGCGAAATTTTAAAATATCTTTGTTACTTCTTGTGTCCTAATCATGCGATTGAAGTTTGAATGCTACACGTACACAATAATCGTCATGTAACAGTACATAACTCTAGGACCTACATATATAAAATCCAACATGGCGACCATCCGAAATATTTAGTCGATTCTCAATATCTACGAATCTATTTCAGGAATCAAACTGCAATTTTGTATGTTGATAGTGGCAATTAACATAAGTAGGATTTATGAAAATAGGCTGTATAGTTCTTCACGGAACTACTTGTTTTTCGTTTCGGTCGTCTATGGACCACGTTTTTTTAACTGCCTTTTCCCTCGTTCTTTCACATTGGCCCAGTATTCGCGCATTCTTCTTCGGTGAGCTTCCTTTCGTTCCTCGGTCCACTTCTTGCCGGTTTTCAATATGGGGTTTGGCTGAAAATTCTGTATCTCCCCAAGTTTTTTCTTCAAAGAGTCACGTTCCAAGATGTCCTCATGTGATATCCCCAGTTCTTGTAAGTCTTTCTCCACCTCAGTAAACCAGATCCCTTTGGTTTTCTTTCCCACAAAGTAGGCACAGATTCGATTGAACAATCTTCCGGAGTTCATTCGTGTTAAATGGCCAAAAAAGGAGAGTCTTCTTTTGCGAATGGTGTCCGTTATTTTCTCCACATGTAGATAGAGTTCATCGTTGTGTCGTCTTCTATACTCTCCTCGTTCCTTGACCGGGTCCAAGATCTTTCTCAGGATCTTCCTCTCTTTGACTTTGAGTTGTTCTGCCAGGACATTCTTATTCATCGCCAGGCATTCTGATGCATATAACGCCTCCGGGCGAATAACGGTAACGTAGTGCCTCAGTTTGGCCTTGAAGGACATTGATCGTGTTCTGTAAATCTCTTTGGTTAAATGGTAAGCCATTTCAATTTTGTTAATTCGTGCCATGAAAGCTTCCTTTTCACGAATGTTGGGCTCAATCCATTCACCCAGGTATTTGAATTTCTCTACCTGTGTTATTTGTCCTCCATTCACCATAAGTTCTCTGGGTTCTGACTTGATGTTCGTTATAAACTGCGTTTTCTATAACGAAATCTGAAGACCTGCCTTTGCTGCTTGCACCTTTAATTGATTGATTTGTTGTGTGGCCGTGTCAAGAGAATGAGAGAAAATTGCAACATCATCTGCGAAAGCTAAACAGGCAATTGTCAGGTTTTTGTTCTTACAACCTAGTCTGACCCCATTCTCTATACCATCCTTACACCATTCTTTACGCCATTCTCGAATAACTTTCTCAAGAACACAGTTGAAAAACAGAGGCGAGAGCCCATCTCCCTGTCTCACCCCAGTCCGTATTGCGAAGGATTCAGAAATCTCTCCCCTGAATTTCACTTTGGAAGCTGTATCCAATAGGGATTGGTGAATGATTGCTCTTGTCTTAATATCTAAACCAAATTCTCTTAAAACCTGGATCAGGGTACCTCGATCCAGCGAGTCGTAAGCCTTCTTGAAATCAACAAAAGTCACAACAAATTTCTTACTTCTCAGATTCATGTACAATAGAATTGATTTTAGATTCATGATTCGCTCAACACAAGAGCGCCCCTTTCGAAATCCCCCTTGGTATTCGCCCAATTGTTGATCGAGCTGTGCTTCCGCTCTCGTTTGAAGCACTTTCGCGAGAATCTTGTATGTTATCGAGAGGAGTGATATGCCACGATAGTTGTTTACGTCCGCTTTATCACCTTTCTTGTGCAGGGGGTGAATCAGGGCCGATGTCCAATCACTGGGCAGTTTCTCTGTTTCCCAAATCTCCCGGATGATATGCGTTAGCTTATCGAATGGTTTTTCACCTGCGTATTTCCAGAGTTCGGCAACTATTGAATCCTCACCTGGTGCTTTATTGTTCTTAAGTGAGTGAATGATCTGCTTGATTTCTTCCCTAGTTGGTGGACTTGAGTCTGGATTGACGAGCACATTATTGTGAAAGGAAAATGTCGATGTTGGAGCCTCACAATTGAGAAGGGACTCAAAGTATTTCGCCAGGATCTGACAGTTGTCTTTGTCATTTTAAGCAACTTTCCCATCGGGATTCCTAAAGTGAAGACTGGGTGGTGTGTATTTACTGAGATTTTGCTTGAAGATTTTATAGAAATCACGGGTGTTGTTCTTTTTGAAATCTTGGTCTATCTTTGCCAACTGATTTTTGTGGAATGCTCGTTTTATCCCGCGTATGGTTTTATCAGCTTGCTTTCTCACGACCAGGAATCTCTCTCTGTTTTCTTCATTCTTCTGTTTGTTCCATCGGAACCAGGCAAGCCGCCTTTGGTGAATGGCATCGTCACATTCATTAGTCCACCAAGGATGCCACCTCGACTTTGTCAGTGGGATGGTTTCCTGTATTATTATTAATATTGTTATTATTATTATTATCCTATTCAGACCCAAGACAAATATTTCAATGTTTGTTATTAAATAATTAATAATAATTAAAAAATGACCCAAATATCACATATTTGAAGTCAAAGGACACATTCTTAGTGAAATATTCAAATTCCAGATCACAATAAATTACCGAGCGTGGTAATGCGTAGGACCGGCCTGGGAAGCCGAGTCGGTTCAAACCCCACAGCTGGATGTCCTTGAAATGGTTTATCGTTAAAACAGGAACGGTGCTTTATGATAGGCTACAGCTGTTTCCTTCCAACTTCTTTTTCAGTTTCATTTATGACCATATATGTTTCCCGCTAATTAATTCTTCTGTTGAGCTAGGGGTCGAGAAGGGTATGGAGCCGTAAAAGCCATTAGCTACATAGACAAATAATTTCTACTCATCCCCATCCCTGCCGAAATGGGAGAGATATACAGGTTAAAATGCATAATACCGACTGCTGCTGAGAAAATTGTTAAAAAGTGAAGGTGCACATATGTGAACCCTCGGTCTGAAGTGCTTATATTCGATGTAATAGTGCCTGGGTTGAGAAAGGAAGAGACTATAGGTTGAACTTAGTCGTGTGATCAATGGTTCTCACATTGAGCAGTTACAGTGCTGTGAAAACTCGTACAATTACTCTTTTGTCTGATGAATTAGTAATTATCGAATACATTAACTAAGAGAAACTATAGCCTACATCATTAAACTCCAAAATTAATTTGTATAGGCTACACCCTGTACATAATATGTCTGACTCTCCTTTGTCGTCTTCACCAATCTGAAAGAAATAGAGCCATCAAACGGGAGAAGATATGTTTCAGCTCGAGTAGTGCTTTCTTATATGATTTGCCCAGTAGCAGAGAGATATTACTTACACGAGATGAAGACATCTATGCTCCAGACCATCTAGCCATTACATCGAAATTATTGCCTATGAGAGAGGAAACGCAAGAAGCAGTCCACAACGTACCTGCAACAGACAAGAAAAAACAAAACAAATTAATACAATAAAACAGAATGAATCAGAGTAAGTCTAAAGACCAGTAACAAAAATCGTCATAAAATCATACATTTATGTTGTAAATGTTATGAGAAATCCATACAGAGGCAGGGTGAGCCCTATTTGACCGCCTGTCATCGTCGCTGTCGCTGTCATTGATTGTTTTCGTTTTTGATGTTTCTGTTTCTCTGTTGTTTATGTTTTGGTTGTTTCTGTTTCTTTGTTGACTTTGTTTTGGTTGTTTCTGTTCCTTTGTTGTTTGTTTTTGTTGTTCCTGTGTTTGTTTTTGTTGTTGTTGTTTCTGTTTTTGTTGTTTCAGTTTCTTTGTTGACTTTGTTTTGGCTGTTTCTGTTCCTTTGTTGTTTCTGTGTTCCTGTGTTTTTTGTTTTTGTTGTTTCTGTTTTTGTTGTTTCAGTTTCTTTGTTATGTTTGTTTTTGTTGTTTCTGTTCCTTTGTTGTTTCTGTTTTTGTTGTTTCAGTTTCTTTGTTGACTTTGTTTTGGCTGTTTCTGTTCCTTTGTTGTTTCTGTGTTCCTGTGTTTTTTGTTTTTGTTGTTTCTGTTTTTATTGTTTCAGTTTCTTTGTTGTGTTTGTTTTTGTTGTTTCTGTTTCTTTGTTGTGTTTTTTGTTTTTGTTGATTCTGTTTTTGTTTTTGTCGTTTCTCTTTCTTTGTTGCGTTTGTTTATATTTTTATTGTTTCTGTTTGTGTTTTGTTGTTTCTCTTTCTTTGTTGTTTCTGTCTTTCTTTTTGTTGTTTATGTTTCTTTTTTGTTTTGTTTTGTTGTTTCTGTTTCTTCGTTATTTCTGTTTTTGTTTGTGTCGTTTCTGTTTCTTTGTTATTTCTGTTTTGTTGCTTCTGTTTCTATGTTGTTTCTGTTGCTTCTCTTTCTTTGTTATTTCTGTCTTTGTGTTTCAGTTTCTGTGTTTGATTTTTGTTTTTGTTTTTTCTGTTTCTTTGTTGTTTCTGTGTTTGTTTTTTGATTTTGTTCTTTTCTATTTTTTTCTGTTTCCTTGTTGTTTATGTTTTTTTCTTTTTTCTTTGTGTGTCATTTGTTATGTTTGTTGATTTGTTGTTTTGTTTATGTTCTGTTTTGCTTTCTTCCAACGACATGACATGTTGCCTTTTAAACTCTTCCGTGTGTTCCAACACTGTGCATGGCTGCTCCCTTTGTCCATGAACGTAGCCCAACACCCGAGGCAACGCGACGTAGCGGCCACTTCCTGAACAACATACCGTAAACCTAATCTGTGAAGGACTGTACAGACAAGCTCCAACGCACGTGGTCATTCATTACACAATGCTATTAACTTGGTAGGGCATCCCTTCCCCGTGCCATCCAGCCTTATCTGATCACAGCGTTCATTCGCTTGCACGCTAGCATATTATTGCTCGAAAGCAAGCAGAGTTAAGGAACACCCTATGCAAGCCATTACATTCTCAAGGGGATATCAAAGAAGGGTTTAGCGTTACCTGCAGGCATTCACGTTGGGGTGCACGCCCCCGCCTCCCTGGTATGTGGGAATCAAAGCTACTTTATGCATCTCGACCCTCCACAGACACTTACCGTCTGATATACAGTAGCACGATAACGCGTATTATTACAAAATTCCAAATTTATCATGAAATAACTACACTAATAACTACTACAGTATATAACTAATAGGTCAAACCCCTCGTTATGAGCATTCAAAAAAAGTTCTACGGTGGCGTAGTCGGTAGCATGCTCAACTGGTATGCCCAAGTGTTACTGACAATAGTAGCCAAAGTTGGAACTACTTAAAATTGAACTTGCTGGGAGCCCTCAGGCGTTCAATCAAAAATGACCAGTTTATGTCCATTGGATACGATTCATATACACACATCAAAAAAAGTTTTGCATCACCTCGGTTCCAAGAGTTCCGGAACCGTTAAATACAAAGGGAATAGAGATCAACACAAACAACATTTCAGCTCGTTTTATTGCTCATGAGACCCACACATTGCATGTTGTACCATCATACAGCTAGACTTTCAGCATTTGTGGTCCAGATTGCAGTACACACCACTACCTCTAATACCCAGTAGCACGTCCTCTTGCATTGATGCATGCCTGTATTCGCCGTGGCATACTATCCACAAGTTCATCAAGACACTGTTGGTCCAAATTGTCCCACTCCTCAACGACAATTCGGCGTAAATCTCTCAGAGTGGTTGGTGGGTCAAGACGTCCATAAACAGCCCTTTTCAACATATCCCAGGCATGTTCGATAGGGTTCATGTCTGGCGAACATGCTGGCCACTGTAGTCGAGCGATGTCGTTATCTTGAAGGAACGCATTCACAAGATGTGCACGATGAGGTCGAGAATTGTCGTCCATGGAGACAAATGCCTCTCCAATATTCTGCCGATATGGTTGCACTATGGGTCGGAGGATGTCATTCAGGTATCGTAAAGCCGTTTCGGAGCCTTCCATGACCACCAGTGGCGTACGTCGGCCCCACATAATGCCACCCCAAAACATCAGGGAACCACCACCTTGCTGCACTCGCTGGACAGTGTGTCTAAGACGTTCAGCCTGACCAGGGTGCCTCCAAACACGTCTCCGACGATTGTCTGGTTGAAGGCATATGCGACACTCATCGGTGAAGAGAACGTGATGCCAATTCCGTGGGGTCCATTCAGCATGTTGTTGGGCCCATCTGTACCGCGCTGCATGGTGTCGGGGTTGCAAAGCTGGACCTCGCCATGGACGTCGGGAGTGAAGTTGCGCATCATGCAGCCTATTGCGCACAGTTTGAGTTGAAACACGACGTCCTGTGGCTGAACGAAACGAATTATTCAACATGGTGGCATTGCTGTCAGGGTTCCTCCGAGCGGCAATCCGTAAGTAGCGGTCATCCACTACAGTAGTAGCCCTTGGGCGGCCTGAGCGAGGCCTGTCATCGACAGTTCCTGTATCTCTGTACTGTACCCATGTGAGTAATCTCGGTGGATAATATGCATCTGCCTCCAACTAGCATCAGCTCTCAGGCGTGTACGGTAACCCCAATTTAGCAGTGCGTATTTTGGATTTGAGGCTAAAAGGTATCAACTCTACAATGATAAGGCACAACTCTATTCTAAAACTTTAATTCAATAAAATAAATCATGGCTTCAAACACAAAACAATACCCAAAAAGCATAAAATAAAGCAAACAAAATTTTTACTTCCACAATCCATAAGTAAACAAATATAAAATCACAACAAAGTCATACCTAGCCATAAGGCTTTACCCTTCTGTGAACTTCACAAGGATATACTAGTGCGCTGATGCACCTACGACTTCAAAACAAACTGTACATTAACATAACAGTCATACAATGTGACTTCTTTAATATTACAACAAGGATTATTCCTTAAACCTCTTTATGTTAAACAATTATGTGTGCCGTGCGTGTTTTAATATTTTTCTTCTCACCAGTGAAATGCTTTGCATGCATTTACCTATTTGGACGTTGCACCAAAATCGACGTGCAACTCCATAATTATGTAAGCTACCCCCTACACATCCTCCAATTATATGGTTTCGCCGCATGCTGTCTGTGATTCCTAGATAAAACGTTACGTTATAGCTTATGTCGGATTGTACGATAGCCTACCTCGCGCTCATGGCGATTGGCATCTAGTCACCAACTACATGACTTGGCTCCAGTGACAGTACAAATATATCATGTAACTATTCGTCAGATAGCTAAAATAATGAACCATCAGGATGAACTATAATTATCCATGTGCTCACAAACCACATGGCTATAATACTCAACATAACAATCTTGCATTATATGTCATTTTAACAAGGTCTAGAATCTCTTCCCTCTATAACTTGCCTGAGCGGCCCGGGTGGCTAGCACCGACCCTCGGCTAAGGAAGTCGCTACACAATAGAAAGTGGAATGGGTCGTTTCACCAATTATCTCGACCTTTCTAAAAGTTTGAAAGCCTCCCTCTCTCTAAGCAGTGAAGATTTACAAGACAAATACTGTGTCCTGACCGACACACATGTTCCCAAAGGATCTTAATTGACTATTATGCCAACAGGTATTGAATGAGCTTTTGTAATTATTCCTACGTCGAGGATAACGATTAATTAATGGCCTCACATGGGTCCATTCAACATGAAGGTTCGGGGTTCGCAATGCATGAGCCTGGCGGTTTGACCGATGTCTCAAGTATAATATAGGCGCACAAAACCACTGTCGCCATGAGTTTTCGCTGCCAACGAGCGTAAATAACTCATCAATAAGTTCTCGGGAAATCATAGAGCTGCGAGGTGTCCTTGTTTCCTCGACTCTGTCAAGATTCCAGTCCGGAACACATTTCAATCCTTTCTTCAGAGTTAGGGTCCATCACTAAAACTCTGGAATAATAATGTCTCCAACAATGTCCACGACATAGGAGAATTCATACGTAGAATAGACTATCTGGCCCCTAATGCTCCATGCTACGACACTCCGACCTATAATATTAAGAGAAATCTAACATTTACTCTATAAGCTTTTCAATTAAGCTGCAAAATTCAATTCACTAAAAGCTCTTTCATTACTGGTATCATTACTGAATATCTGCAATATTCTGATATAAAACTTCTTTCCATAATTACTGAAATGTAATCTCACTGTAACATCTTCCTGCTTAGATTGATAAGTCTTGCAATTAGCGTTAATAATTGTCGCTTACAACATTTATTTGTTTCCTGATGTGTTCATTCATACTCTTAATAACCATTATTGTTATTATCATCATTTCTCACTGACATAAATGACCAAAATCATTATTTATTATTATTCTCACATAAATTACCAAAATTTCCGACATAGCTAGACGTTTTAAACTCGAACAATCGCGTTCGTTGCATTTACATAACTGATTGCCATTCTTAATTCATAGTGGGAATAATTACTCCACTTAATGATGCAAATCAACATTTCAACTCTATAAAAATCAACTCAATACTGATTAAACATGGAGGATCAGCCTCCTAACTGACTTTTACTGGCATCTATAAGGAATTCACAATATCTTTACGGAATCACAGACATGCAGCGGTCCATACTTCTACATAATCATAACCATAATTTGTGGGGTACTTACATCTCTATAGGCATCTAAGGTGGCTCCGACCAATCATATTCTTCCATGTCGCCCGCCATAATGGGTTTAACGCGACATATTTCTCTTGTTTACACACATTTGATTACACATAATTTCTATCACCAACACGACACGTTGCATACCTTTCAGGAAGTTATCACTCCCCAAACATGTGAAACACTTCATCAAACACTACTTTAAATGACATTTTTACATATGCATTACACTGAACACTCGTCACTTTATACACACTTCAATGCTGAAATTCCCTAGCAGAGATCGAAATTGCAGGTGTCGACGGCATCTTACGTTACCAACTCCTGATTGAAAGTCTGGTTATCTGCTCTCGGAACTCTCCAACAGTTTTATGACGATCATTACTCCTACAGTAAGCGTCCTGCGTTACATCAATACGCTGGCTCCCAAACATGAGCGTTAACATCTGGTACTCTCATGGCAATACCAAACACTTAGTAGAGTTTCTTTAGCGCATTCTATCGTAGTTACACATATACGATTAGTTAATACTATACACACTGCGCTTAATAAAGTTCAACACTTTCACAAATAATTATGTACAATAGTTCTACCGTTAGTCTATACGGTGCTTCATAACTGAACACGTCATAGTTCGTGCTGCTGATTATGCCCGTATCACGACTATTATTCATACAAGCATATTTACTGTTTCTATTACACATACCAGTCTTTGTTCGGCGTCTTGATGAATAGAATCGTCATGCGTTTTTCCTTGACGAACTTGCTTCAACCTGGCTGTAGCTGACTGAAGTTTCACTCGAAGACTGCACGTAACTTATTTGAAGACTTCTGTATGCGGCTTACACGCTGTCTCGTACTGCTGCATATTTGCTGCATACTGATTGCAACTTATTGCCATTGTGCTACAATTGACAATTGAGTAAGACTGTAACTGGCTGTAACTGCGCTTGGCGGCATGTAGACTGCGTGACAACTGAGTTTCAACTGAGCATAGCTGAGAGCTCCTCCTGGGGTCTACTCCCTTATATCGGATTTCCACAGAAAGTAGAGCAACATCTTCCCGCGTAATCTTGGCTCCTCTCACAGCATGATTCAGGTCTTCAAACCATGATCATTGTGTTCCTCTCTCTTCACAGGTCCCAAAACTATCTGTGTGCAAAGGAATCGCTCGTCCAATTAATTAATATTAATTCCTTTCTCCATGGCGTGGGACGCTACCTAACGGGAAACCCCCGGCAACATCTTCACATCCATCCGCGAACAATGGTCGTTTTACAGTCCTTACGCACATCATTAAATATGCACCAATTTCGCAGGTAAAAGACTCTAAAATTATCTTCTTGCCATGATATTCACCTGTGTGCAACTCTCATCTCAATTCGTTACTCCAATCACGAGTAATCAATGATTTTTCTGGGCATTTCTCCGCCCCTACTCCAAATCCATTCTCCGTCGGGGAATAACTATGTCATTATTCAGGCCTCACCCCTGCTCCAGACGACATAATGGGGTCTCAGAGATGGACGTGGCTCCACTGGGACCAACCCACAATTCTGGGCCAATTAGTAAATGTCAGCTCTGCCCTCCTCTGTGCTTCAAGCCTCCAATAGCTTACACCAAATCGTCTTATAATGATATAATCTGCTCATTATTTCCTACATTATTTTAATAAATAATGCCATTTCATCAAAAATCACACCAGTGATTAAATATACATTTCTTTCGAGGGGTTTTTACCAAGAAACTCCCTGTACAGATCTCTGGTTCGCTTCCTGGTGGAACCTTTATACTGAGATCACAGTCTCTGAGAACCATGTTCGATTCCAGTCAGCATAACCCCATCGGGTTCAGTACCTCCTCCATGTCCGAACAACATCGCTTTTGTTCACTCTGAGACGCCTGGAAACTTCCCTTGTTGAGAGCCCTTCTTGACACAAAGTAACAATGCGGACGCGATCGAACTGCGGTATTGACCTTCTAGGCATGGTAGAACTACAGACAACATGAGCAGCGTACCTTCGTCCTGGTGGAATGACTGGAACTGATCGGCTGTCGTACCCCCTCCGTCTAATAGGCCCTGCTCATGCATGGTTGTTTACATCTTTGAGCAGTTTTAGTGACATCTATGAACAGTCAAAGGGACTGTATCTTGGATACAATATACACAGTCAACGTCTATATGCCGGAGATCTGGGAACCGAGGTGATGCAAAACTTTTTTTTGATGTGTGTATAAAAAGAAATGTCACATTTTGAATTCCAAATTTAACGTTTTGTAACAAATGTATTACAAAGGAGAATGTTTCAGCAAATTAGTATTAAAGTTCAATAATATAACATTGCTCTTCATATTATTTACAATATAGTAAAGAAAACTATCATACACACTAAAAAATCCAAGTTTGCACCGAAATTGTATGTACAAATATTAAGTTTAGTTAAACACTTTACACTTTTTTTTTGTTGAGCGTGAAAGAGAACCTTTGTGTTGAAAAGTTCCAAACATACTCCATCCAAAAGAACGATAATTTCAGCTAGCGGATAGGCTACATGATTTTATATTTCAAGCATACAACAAACAAGAAAGCAAGAAAACAAACAAGCAAGAATGTTAGCAAGAACTCAAACAAGGAATCAAGAGAACAAGCAACTTAGCAAGCAAGAAAACAAGTAAGCTAGCTAGGAAGAAAACAAGCATCCAAGCCAGCAAGAAAACGATCAAGAAAGCAAGCAAGAAACCCAGCAACCAATCTAGCAAGAAAACGATCAAGAAAGCAAGCAAGAAACCAAGCAACCAAGCTATCAAGGAAACGATCAAGAAAGCAAGCAAGCGGGAAATCAAGCTAGTAAGAAAACGATCAAGAAACCAAGCTAGAAACCAAGCAACCAAGCTAGTAAGAAAACGATCAAGAAAGCAAGCAAGAAACCAAGCAACCAAGCTAGCAAGGAAACGATCAAGAAAGCAAGCAAGCGGGAAATCAAGCAACCAAGCTAGTAAGAAAACGATCAAGAAAGCAAGCTAGAAACCAAGCAAGCAAGCGAGCAAGAAAACGATCAAGAAAGCAAGCAAGCGGGAAATCAAGCAACCAAGCTAGTAAGAAAACGATCAAGAAAGCAAGCAAGAAACCAAGCAACCAAGCTAGCAAGAAAACGATCAAGAAAGCAAGCAAGCGGGAAATCAAGCAACCAAGCTAGTAAGAAAACGATCAAGAAAGCAAGCAAGAAACCAAGCAACCAAGCTAGTAAGAAAACGATCAAGAAAGCAAGCAAGAAACCAAGCAACCAAGCTAGTAAGAAAACGATCAAGAAAGCAAGCAAGAAACCAAGCAACCAAGCTAGTAAGACAATAAACAAGAAAGCAAGTGACTAAGCAAGAAACCAACCAATGAAGCAAGTAAGAAATGAACCAGCCATGCTGGCACGAAAATAAACAAGAAAGCAAGCACTCAAGGAATAAAACTAGCAAGCAAGAAAACCTGTAACTATTAGTGGCTCATAACCCTGCGATCATAAACCACGGGACCTCCTGTTTACTTGTAATCCGAACTAATGTACGTGTCATTTAACTTGGAAACCTCACATACGTACAAAAACGAGAAATCGAATCCAATCCACCTTGGTGAGAGGCAAGCTACTTGAGCAAAATGAAGTGGCCAGTGGTTTACCACAATGTATCCTAGATGACATCAGAGAGATTTGACAACACTGTACCATACACTCGTTACGGTAGGTGCCCACCCTAAGTACCTGCGTGCCATATCACAGCATGATACCCCACATACACGTGGTGTGCTGGACTGTATCGGCATACACACACTCTGATCTACTAATGACGCAGCATATGTTAAGGTATTCAAAACGAAAGTTTGATGCTTTACAATCGGTCAACGCGATTGTACCAAAATAAGATGGGTTATTCTCTACACCTGAAAAATATTAACATGAGATTAATAAATAAAATTAATGTTCATTCATTCATTCATTCATTCATTCATTCATTCATTCATTCATTCATTTCCTATAGGTCTTCTATGGACCGCGTCATTCCAACTGTCTCCCAATGGCTTTGATGTTTGCCCAGTACGCCCGCATTCGTTCTCGGTGGACTTCCTCCGTTCCTGGGTCAAAATCTTTCCCGTTTTCAGCTTCGGTTTTTGTTTTGTTTTTTAACCTTTGCAAGCTTGAAGTTTCCTTTTGAGTGGGACGCGCACCTGAATGTCTGTTGGTGTAAACCCCACTTCTTTCAGATCTTTATCCAGTTCAATGAACCAGGCCCATTTTGTTTTCCTCTCCTGAAAGTAAGTTATGTTGCGGTTGGTCAGTCTCGCTGGGCTCATTCGTTTCGCATGTCCAAAAAATGTTATCCTTCTCTTTCGGATGACGTCACTTATCTTCTCCACAGGAGTATATAGTTCATGGTTATGACGTCTCCTGTATTCCCCATTGTCTTTGATGGGACCCAATATCTTTCTCAAAAATTTCCTTTCTTTGGCCTCCAGTTTTTCGACCAAGCCTTTTTTGTTCATCGTGAGGCATTTAGAAGCATACAAGACCTCCGGACGGATGACACTGCAGTAATGTTTTAGTTTTGCGTTGAAGGATATTGACCTTTTCTTATAGATGTTCTTAGTTAAATGGTAGGCCATTTCCAATTTGCTCATGCGTGATGTGAATGCTTCTTTCTCTGATACATTAGGTGTTATAATTTCTCCCAAGTACTTAAACTTTGCAACTCGCTTAATTTTTCCTTCTTCCACAGCAAGGTGTTTGGGCGCCAGTATGATATAAGTTATGAGCACAGTCTTCTCAAAGGAGATCTGGAGTCCTGCCTTCGCTGCTTGTGCACTAAGCTGATTAATCTGTTCCATGGCTGTCTCTAATGACTCAGAAATGATTGCAAGATATTCGGCAAAGGCTAGACAGTCAATTGTGATGTTCCGGCTTCTGTTTCCCAGTCTCACTCCGCTTGCAACTCCTTGTTTATTGAGTTCTTTACGCCACTCACGGATAACCTTATCGAGGACACAGTTGAAGAGTATTGGTGAGAGACCATCTACTTGCCTTATATCTGTCTTGATTTCAAAGGTGTCTGATATTTCGCCCCTAAACTTCACCTTCGAGGTGGTGTTGGTCAGCGATTGTTGGATGATCGCTCTGGTTTTGTTGTCCAGGCCATAGTCTTTTAGGATTCGGATCAGGGTGTTGCGATCAATAGAATCATAGGCCTTCTTAAAGTCTACGAAGGTAACCACAAATTTCGTATTCCTGATCTTCAAATAGGAGAGGTTAGATTTGAGGTTTATAATCTGTTCGACACATGATCGCCCTTTCCGAAAACCGGCTTGATATCCTCCCAGTTGTGGAACTAGTTGTTTCTCTGCTCTAGTCAGAAGAGATTTCGAGAGAATCTTATAGGTTATCAGAAGGAGGGAAATGCCACGGTAGTTATTTACGTTTGTTTTATCTCCTTTCTTATGAAGGGGGTGAATCAAGGCAGAAGTCCAGCCGTTGGGGAGTCTCTCTGTTTTCCAAATTTCGCAGATAATTTCCAATAGTTTATCTAGAGTCTTGTCACCAGCATATTTCCAAAGTTCAGTGATTATAGAGTCTTCGCCTGGTGCCTTGTAGTCCTTCAGCGATTGAATAATTTGTTTGATTTCTTCCTTCGTAGGTGGTAATGAATCTGGATGAACTTTCACGATGTCTTCAAAAGTAAAAGTGGACTTTGGAGCTTCGCAGTTGAAAAGTGCCCCAAAATAATTCGCTAGAATGTGACAGTTGTCTTTATCATTATGAGCAACTTCACCATTGGTGGTTTTGAAATGTAGGCTTGGCGGGTTATATTTGCTATGACTGCGTTTAAAGGTTAGATAGAAGTTCCGGACTTTCTTCCTCTCAAAGTCTTGATCAATTTGCACCAGCTGTGCTTTGTCGAATGTACGTTTCATTCCCCGGATGATCTTCGCAGCTTGTTTTCTTTTATCAATAAAGTTTGCCCTGTTAACCTCGTTCTTCTGAGAGTTCCACTTCTGCCATGCGAGCTGTCTTTGATCTACTGCCGAATCACACTCATTGTTCCACCATACATGTTTACTTCCTTTTAAAAGTGGAATTGTCTCCCTTGATGAATCGAACAGGGCCTCTTGTAGTTGTTCCCAGATTACGGGAGCCAGGGAATTAAGTTTCTGGGTGAACTGTTGGTTGGACTTCAGCTTTTCGGTGTCAAATCTATCTATCCTTTTCACATGAGTCTTTCTGGAATGTCTAGGAATTAGTTTAACTTTAATCTTTGAAAGATAGTGATCTGAATCAAGTCGGGCACTCCTCAGAACTTTTACATTCTGGATCTCTCGTTGTGCTTTCCGGGTGACGGCAACGTGATCAATTTGAAATTCTCCAAGGTTCGGATTTGGAGATGTCCAAGTCTTCTGTTTTCTAGGTAAATGCTTGAAAGCAGTTGATTTCAGTACGAGATTGAACGCCCTACACAGTTCAACGAGTATCTCTCCATTGCGATTTATTCTTTTATGAGCCAGGTAGTTTCCTACAATGCTCTGGAATTTCCTTTTTTACCAAGCTGGGCATTAAAATATCAAACTAGAATAATAGTGTGTTTGTCTGGAACTTTAGAGATGATATCTTCTAGTTCTTCCCAGAATTGATCTGTTTTTTCTGGATCTGTCTTATTTGCCTGGTTGATCGGTGCATGGACGGACGTTCACTATGGTTCATACCTTATTTGTGATTCGGAATGAAAGAATAGAGACACGACTGTTCGGGGAGTTGAAGTCTGTGATTGAATCCAGAATCTTCTTGTTGACAAGAAATCCTGTGGCTAGATGAGGGATAGTTTTTACCACTCGTTTGCCAGGTTTACCTTTAAAAATCCGGAATCCCTCTGATTCGAAGGCATGCTCACCTGTAAATCTCGTTTCCTGAATCGCCGCAATTAGTATTTTATGTTGGTGTAAGGTATTTGTGAGTTGTTTTAATTCACCAATCTTCAGGAGGGAATTTACATTAAAAGTGGCAAAGTAGTTTGGGCGTTTGTGTTTAATCTTTCGTGGAGTCTCCGATACCTTCAAGCATATTGGTGCAGGCTCCCCAGAGTCCGAAGGCCTGCATGCGTCGTCCAAGGCGTCGGTGGATTGGTTACCACCTGGGGTAGTAGCTTCTGCTGACCTTTTCGACATGCTTTTGACAGTTAGAAAACTGAAGATTGGGTCCGATGATATTCCGCACTGGCCAAAGTACTACCAAGTTTGTGAGCCTTGGAGTCCCCAGCACTGATCTGCTCGCCGACCCAGCTTCCCGCTAGGATTGGTTACCCAACCTTCCACTGAGTTGCTCGGCTTAACAGGGGGCATCTCTTGTAGGTTACATGCTGGAGGTGGAGTGAAAGAGGCTGGTTGGATTCTCTTGCGGAATCCAATATATTACTGTTGCAGGTGACTAGCAACAATGCATTTCACTCCCATTTGCCCAGAGTCACATTTCATGTATTTCTTTTTTTAGGATTAGGGAATAACCGATCTCATTTGGGGACAATCATGTTGACCAACTGAAAAGCATCAAACTTTCGTTTACTAAAGCAACACTGAAAATGGCTTCAAATACCGTAATCTTAAGGTATTCATATACGTTGTAAGAAAAATTCCATAATTTGAAACCAAACTATAAGAATTGTTTAGTTATTAACTTAAATGTAAATAAAGGCACTTATGCTATCTGATTAATTTACAATTTAACGTATATCCAAAAATATGTTTTGTAAGGAAAAAGTGACAATTTTGAGATCACCTAGCAACTAACATAAGGAATTTATTTGAATATTTCTTTCACAACTAATAACATTAGTATTCTGATGTTCTGTCGGATTCGGTGGCGTAGTCGGTAGCA
This sequence comes from Meconema thalassinum, assembly GCA_946902985.2. Lineage (NCBI taxonomy): Eukaryota > Metazoa > Arthropoda > Insecta > Orthoptera > Tettigoniidae > Meconema > Meconema thalassinum. Next base: position 81,572,545 of record OX336396.1, on the reverse strand, counting down.
TGCTGAGCTTCTATGCCCAAGATCGCGGGTTCAAATCCAGCCGAAGTCGTCGAATTCTTAAAGAGCGTCAAAAATCCCTCAGTATGTCTTCCTTCGGAGGGGAAGTAAAGCCGGCGGTCCCATGTCTTAGATTTATGGCATGTTTAAGAACCTTTCACTAATTACACCTGTGTGAAGCTAAATTGTATAAGAATGTAAACAACGCTCTTAGGTTCCCACGTTCGTTGCCAAGAGCCGACTGCGGTGGCGTCTGGTAGCTATGTTCTTAACTAGTAGTCGTTGACGGTGGCGTTTGGCGGCAAAAGTAGGAACTATTTGAAAAATTCAAAGTCTGCAGTCCTTACTTGAATTTAAAAAAACAGATAACACACACTAATACAGTCATCACAATTAACACCGGTTATCAGACAGATTCTACACACACCCAAAGTACACGGGGCTACATGACCGCATACAGATAACCTGTTGTATCCTACTAGGAAAATGTTTGAGCATCAGCCTGTCTATGTCTATATCAGAGGTGACCGCATCTAAATTCTTCCAAACTAAACACGAGTGCTAGAAAATATTCTGTGACCGCGTTGTCGCTGCCCCTAAACTTAAGAACCAACCAACCATTCTGATGTTCTCTAGTAAATGTATTAGTTTATCACTATTATAGCTAGAAATATGACATATTCTTTGAAAAAAGCAAAATAAAAAAATGTTTTTTTTTCTTTCTTCACACCGGTATTCAGTTTTTTTTTTTTGAATAGGGACATATTTTTTCTTCGCTTTAATACGGGGTATTCCTAATTTAATTATCCTTAATTTCTGATCTTTTTGAGATTGATATGTGAATTTGGAACTTAACTTATTGTTGTTTGAACCTGTAAAAAAATCTTAGTTATTGAGTAAATAAAGATTATAATTAAGCATTATGATTAGACACGTGTGCCCTGATCCATTTTTTAGCGTATGGCTTTAGTGCCGGGAGTGTCCGAGGACATGTTCGGCTCGCCAGTTTTGTAGCTTCTTCGAGACGGACACCCAATGGGTGAGCTACAAGTACCGTTGGGGAGGAAAGTTGGAATGTAAGGACAAGGAGTGGGAAGGTAGCGGCTGTGGTCTATAGTTAGGGACCAAACCCGGCATTTGCCTGGAAGGAAGATGGGGAAACCACAGAAGACCATCTTCAAGGTTGCCGGCGGGGGGATTCGAACCTCCTCGCCTCCCGGATGTGAGCGACTGCCAGCAGTCATGCCGTAACGACCACGGCTAACTCACCCGGTATCCATTTAAATGAATTTTCTGAACATATTGGTTTACTCACTCACTCACTTTCTTATTGGGGGCGTGGTGGCGCAGCGGTCAAGCTGTCGGCCTCTCACCACGGCGGACCGGGTTCGATTCCCGGTCAATGCATGTGAGATTTTCAAAGTGAAAAGCCATGTCCTGTGGTTCAGATTCCACGTAAAAAGGAGGTCCCGTGGCTCATGATCTCGAGATTAACGGTCACCTAAAACTACAATCTTCTTTTTTCACTTACTTATTTATTTATTTATTTATATTAATCAAAGCATAAACTATAGTTATTTGAGCCCTTCACGCTGGTAAAAATAACGGAGTTAATCATCATATTATTTCAGTAGTATAGATCCCTCCTGCGGCGCTCACAAGCGACCGATCGTGACAAATGAGCATTCAATTATAAAAGAATAGACATTAGCAGTGACGAATTGCACTCTAATTTCATAAATATCTATAATTTCTTTAAAAAATGACTTAAAATGTACGAAGTGTGCGATTTGCAGATACTATTGCTGTAGGAAAATACGCTCAATAATTGCTGTCCACTTCACATTTGGCCGCTGTGACGCCTGTTCATGTCATTTTAACATTCTGAGGTCTTTCCTTTATCATTTTGCATGGATTTCAGAAACAGTAAATCAAAGGAGTGAGTAGGCCTACTCAAATCGTATAATTTCATAAATATCGAGTGTTATGATGATCCAATTTTCAGTGATTGCCTTATTAAGTTAGGGAACGTAGAACTTGGAATTCTAACTGAAATGTAAATAGTGTTCTATAATCATTTGGTTGAAATAAAAACATAACAACCTTTCTCCTTATCTCTCTCATTATAAACCTATTGGGGGAAAGTGTGGTTTATGAACAAGCGAGATTTCTCACACGGGTCCGCTAGTAAATATAAGACTGAAACAAATTTAATAACATAACAACACCAGATCAAGAGATGATAGAATGTTCTTGTTCGTGGCCGAGTCGTCAGTGGCCACAATTACAGTTTTAAATTCTCCGTGTGGCGGAGAAAACGCACAATTTTATATATACATATTATCTTTTTGATGCCGACTTGGTACCATTCGCTCGTAAACGTAAAGATAGGAAAACGCACTGAAATACAACCTGTCACAATGAAGTTCGGTGAATAGTCCTGTACTTTCATTATAGATGAACAATGCACGACAGTGACCCTACTGTCCTTCGAAATAGTCCCCTCCCGTAACTATGCAATGCTGAGATCGGCAATACATGTCCGGGAAACTTTGCAAGAAGGCGTCCTTTGGGATGGTGTTCAATAGCCTCGTCACGTTGTTTTCTGACCGAAAAGTCAGGTGAATGGGTCTATATTACGAACGGATTGTTGGCTTACCTGAAACAGCAGTTACTGTCCTTCGAAGTAATCCCCGTGGATGGTTATGCACTTCTGAGAATGTCTCTACAAGTCCTGGAAACTCTTTAGGGATAGCCTTCAGTTGTGTCGTCACATTACGTTGGATGCCCTTCAGGGCTTTTCCGTGAGACTGGACCCCGCCACTCGATACTTTGGGATCATACCTCAGACACCAGGTCTCGTCGCCCGTGACGATGGTTTTCAGTGCCATTCCATACCACAAAACATTCACCCTTCTCACTGCCACCCGCTAAACAGGTGTGCATGGTAGGTTGCATAAATTCATCCTTCTCACTGCCACCCGCCGAAGAGGTGTGCATGGTAGGTTGCATAAATTCATCCTTCTAAACACGCACTGTGTCAAACAGGTCTTACACGTCGCATTGTGTATCGCCAATGTTGCCAGGTCGACTGTTCTGACTTTATTCACCGAACTTTATTGTCACAGGTTGTATGTTACATTATGGGAAGTGAATGTTGGGACGCGTATATATAACAGAATATTATTTGCTAAAGCCGGCACATGCAGTAAAACTATATTGTATTACACAGAGGGAGAGTGCGGTTGCTTTAGTACAGCACGAATACATAACTCAGCTCCCTGGGACACAAGATAGCATTCCATAGACAGCATCCGTGCCGCACGATGCTATCACAGTCTGAACGAGGCGCTGTGGAGGAAGCTAAATGGGGTGAAGAAAGCAGGGACTCATAGTCGTAATACACGTCAAACAAATAGGGCAGCACCGGCATTGGAAGAAGGTTCCTTCTTCTTTAAAATACACCCATTGTTTACTCAGAACAAAAATATTTCTACAATGGGAGACATCTGTTTCATTAGTCTCCCCCTCACAGAAATAGAGTTTAACATCTCTGTGAGTTTTGCGGCCATTTTCACGGAGATTGTTTACCACGATATACACGGTGTACCACAATATGTGTGTCCATTGCCTTCAATGTACAAATTATGGACAAGCAGAAATGGGAAAATTACTGACAAAATTACTACATTTCATTAACACAAAGTGGCAAATCTATATTTTGGAGAAAATCTGATCATACACTTATTTGTTATTCTACTTCCTCTATGGCTTAGTTCATCTAGGGGCAGATGCCCTCGCTGTTCCACCCCTTGAAACTCCAAGAACTAACTAACGTAGTTCTTCTTCCGTGCCTGGGAACACACTGGTATGTATGGGTCGATCATATGCGCGTGAGAATTTTAGATGATGATGATGATGATAATTGTTTAATTATGTACAAGTTTTTCGGGCTTGTGGGCCGTGGTCCTGACAGGATATCTCCCGACGTTTCGCCGGAAACTGCGTCCGGCATTATCAAGGGTTCCGCTCCTTTCCTTGGTCAGCAGTGGAAACTTTTCCACATGGAAAAGTTCGAGCAGTTGGCGATCGAGACTGCTCCCCTCAAACCGAAAGTATGGCTACGTTATGTTGACGATACCTTCGTAGTCTGGAGCCACAGAGAGGAAGAGCTGGAACGTTTCCTGGACCACCTTATCAGCGTCAAATTTACAATGGAGAAGGAGAAAGAGAACTGCCTGGCCTTTCTTGGCGTGCTAATCACCAGGACTAATGACCTGCGCTTGGGGCATACTGTATACCGGAAACCCACACACACGGACCGGTATCGACACAAGACATCCAATCACCACCCCCGACAGAAACACGGAGTTATTAAAACATTGGTAGACCGTGCTAGGAGAATCTGTGAGCCATCCAACCTAAACCAAGAGCTCAAACATATAAAGAGGGCCCTATGCGCCAACGGATACAGCAATAAGGAGATTGAGCGAGCCTCTCATCCCAGGCGCCGGAGCACGAGGAAAGAATCTGAGGAAACTCCGGTGGCCACCGCATTCCTGCCGTACGTGAAGAAGGTGACGGACAGGATAGGCAAATTACTCAATACCTATGGGGTGAAGGCGGTTTATAAACCCTCCGCCAAAATCCGGGACTTGCTGCGATCCGCTAAAGACAAGTGCCACCCACACTCCACTGCAGGTGTTTACAGAATCCCGTGTTCCTGTGGCCAGGTGTACATAGAAACGACGAAGAGGAGCGTGACCACCAGACTCAAGGAACATAACAGACATAGCCGCCTGGGTCAAACTGAAAAATCGTCAGTCGCTGAGCATTCTCTCTTGCCCGGTCACGATGTACAGTACGGGGACACGGAGATACTCTCCACGACCAAACACTACCACGCGAGGCTGCAACGGGAAGCCATAGAAATATTCAAACACCCCGACAATTTCAATCGAAAAGAATAAATTGAACGTGTGCGTAATACATGGATCCCGGCCCTTAGGAACACCAAGGCCAAGATATCACGCACACGTCAACCTGAAGAACCTTCCCGCTACATCCCGGCAGTCGCCCAGGGAACACCTGACCTTCACAAGCTCGGTCGCCGAAGCCGGAGTACGCACCGCACCCCGCAACATGAACACGAGACCATACGATCCAGTCGGAATGCGAAGAGAACGCTCGGCTCACCATGCTAATTTGAATTTCCAAAACTACCTTCCAGCCGTTAGTTCATCGCCAAGATCCACCCAGCCAACAGTCATATTCAAACGACAATACCCCCACTACAAACCGTTACCCATTATTTCAAGCCTCTTCCCCATTCCCGGCCGAAGCCGTCGGATTTCTTAAGAGCGTTAAAATCCCTCAGTATGCCTTCCTTCGGAGGGGAAGTAAAGCCGGTGGTTCCATGTCATAGATTTATGGCATGTTGAAGAACCTTCCACTAATTGCACCTGTGTGTAGCTAAATTGGATAGGTTAAGAATGTAAACAACGCTCTTAGGTTTCTATGTTCGTTGCCAAGAGCCGACTGCGGTGGTGTCTAGTAGCTAAGTTATGAACTTGGCCTAGTAACCGTTGACGGTGGCGCTTGGCGGCGAAAGTAGGAACTATTTGAAAAATTCTAAGTTGCAGTACTTAAATTAAAAACAGGTAACACACACTAATACAGTCATCACATTTAACACCGGTTATCAGACAGATTCTACACACACCCAAAGTACACGGGGCTACATGACCGCGATGTCGCAACCCCTAAACTTAAGAACCAACCAACCAACCAAGGAAAGGAGCGGAATCCTTGATAATGCCGGACGCAGTTTCCGGTGAAACGTCGGGAGATATCCTGTCTGGACCACGGCCTACAAGCCCGAAAAACTTGCACTTAATTATGAACGCCGGCCGTGAAAGCCTAAGCTGTTATATAATAATTGTTGTTTTAAGGGGCCTATCATCTAGGTTATCGGCCGCTAATGGTGTGAGTGGTAGTAAAATGAAAAGGATTTGGAAACTATAACTGAAACTGACTACAGACTTACAACTAAGGAAGGAAGGAAATAATAAATAAATAAAGAAAGAAAGGGAAAGAAAGAAAGAAAGAAAGAAAGAAAGAAAGGAAGGAAGGAAGAAAGAAAGAAAGAAAGAAAGAAAGAAAGAAAGGGAACGAAAGGTGGAAAGAAAGGAAGGAAGAACGAAAGAAAGAAAGAAAGAAAGAAAGAAAGAAAGAAAGAAAGAAAGAAAGGGAACGAAATGTGGAAAGGAAGAAAGAAAGAAAGAAAGGGAACAAAATGTGGAAAGAAAGGAAGGAAGAAAGAAAGGGAACGAAATATGGAAAGGAAGAAAGAAAGAAAGAAAGAAAGAAAGAAAGAAAGGGAACGAAATGTGGAAAGAAAGGAAGAATGAAAGAAAGAAAGAA